>CM072520.1:740737-759282 GCA_036898135.1 Oncomelania hupensis
GCTCTATACAACAAGCTCTATGTAACAAGCTCTATGCAACAAGCTCTATGCAGCCAGCTCTATGCAGCAAGCTCTATGCAACAAGCTCTATGCAGCAAGCTCTATGCAACAAGCTCTATGCATCAAGCTTTATGCAACAAGCTCTATGCAGCCAGCTCTATGCAACAAGCTCTCTGCAACAAGCTCTCTGTAGCAAGCTCTATGCAACAAGCTCTATGCAACAAGCTCTATGCAACAAGCTGTATGCAACAAGCTCTATGCAACAAGCTCCATGCAGCAAGCTCTATGCAGCAAGCTCTATGCAACAAGCTTTATGCAGCAAGCTCTATGCAACAAGCTCTATGCAACAAGCTCTATGCAGCAAGCTCTATGCAACAAGCTCTATGCAACAAGCTCTATGCAGCAAGCTCTATACAACAAGCTCTATGCAACAAGCTCTATGCAGCAAGCTTTGTGCAGCAAGCTCTGTTCATTAATCTACAAGTACTTAGCCTTGTGGGCCTGGTTAAGTGCAAGATGACAACTTGAAAACAAGCGATAGTTGCAGTACAGCACCAGAACACAGAAACACAATTATGTAGTGAGCAGTCAGAACTAGACGCCATTACCCAGGCTAAAGAAAGAGAGTGAGAGAGAGAGTAGACACAGAGAGATATAGACAGACAGACATAGATAGTCAGACAGACGGAGGAACAAAGTCAGAGAGAGGCGGAGAAGGAGGGTGGTGAGAATGAGTGAAGCGCAAAGCGAGGGAAATATTACATTGATTGATTGATTGATTGATTGTTGCTTTAGGTCCAGCGGACTCTTCCGAGCCAAATCAGGACCGGACAACCCCCGGACCGCATAAAAGATCTGCTGAAACAACCCCAGTGGGAAAATTGAATGACCTCCACCGGCCAGTCACTTTACAATAAAGACATCCCACGCAGGGGACGGCTGAGGCTTTACCCCAACTACTCGAACCCCCGGTTACAAAAACAAAATAGAATACAAACATCATTATAAATTATCAACAAAACACATACATATAAAATGCCTATAGTGCTAAATAATGACATCATAGGAAGCCCTAGTGACCACCCGGCAGAAAGCGTCCAACACTCCCAAGCTGATCCAACAGACCTCATACACAAACAAGGAGTCTTGTCCAGGAAGAGTTTTCAAGAAAAAAGGTAGGTCATTGATCTAGCGAAGAAGAAGATAGTATAGCAGAGTGATAGGACAGAGCAGGAATGGGAAAGAGCAAATGAGGAAGACAGCGACAGTGGGAATTTAAAGCACTAAATTTCCAGAAAGTGGGGATACTATTTATACTGAAACCCCCGGCACTCCAACGGGGGTACTGTTGCCGCAGTGAAACTGTCATGCCTATAAAGGCAAGACAGGTTTTCAACTGGGGCTTTCACTTTTCCCTTTATAGGTTAGAACAATCTACAGTGGCAAGATTGCTCATGACCCCAAGGGTAAATATTACATTACAAGAAGAAGAAGAAGAAGAAGAAGAAGAAGAACAACAACAACAACAACAACAATAACAACAACAACAACAACAACAACAACAACAACAACAACAACAGCCATGATGTTTGGATTTATAAAGCGAACTTATCTAAGAGAGAAAAGAAGAAGAAGAAGTAGTAGTAGTATATTTTATTAACGTCTGCTAAAACCAAAGGTCATTCGAGACGACATATACAAAATGGATTTAAAATTGTGAATAAAATATCAATTAAAAAACAACAACAGTAAAACATGAAATCGAATACACAGTAGGCCTAAATTTACACAGGCCATTACATGCATAAAAAGAGCTATATACAAACTTACATTGACAACACTCATAGACATTGCATTTTCTCTTTTAAAAAAGAAAATATATACACATACATATATCACATGAATAAATACATAAATAAGCAAATGAAGCGTGCATATATTGGAATTTGCAAATAATCACACTGACACACTAGACAACAGAATCATCCATGTACAAGTACAGTTTAACGTACTATCTCTCTCCCCATCTCACGCTCTCTCTCACCCACTGGCTGTCCCGCTCCCCCCTCCTCTCTGCGGCAAGCAAGACAAAGCACTAACGACCGTGCACGCATCCCCAGAAGAAGAAGAAGAAGAAGAAGAAGAAGAAGAAGAAGAAGAAGAAGGAAATTGAATAGACGAGTTCATCACTATTTGAATTATCATTATGTTCACGTGCAAACGCGCAGTCTCGAACTATTTCTATTAGTGTTTGTGTGTGTGTGTGTGTGTGTGTGTGTGTGGCGTGTGTGTGTGTGTTGTATTTTCCTGACTTTCTTATTTTACTTGCACGTGACCTTTTTTTCTTTTTTTTTTAAATTCCCCCTCCTCCAAACTAATATTTTGTCTCATTGTTTTAGATGGCTTCAGGCATTTATTTACCATTTTAATGGACAGCTACTAAGTTGTGTAAAGTTTACTCTTGGGTGCATGTATCTGTTTCACCTTTGTTAGTTCATTCATTTATTTTTTTATTACTTAAAAAAAATATTTTCGATGTTATTGCATTTCTTGTCTCTTATACTTCTTGTATGTTTGTTTCTTTTTATTGTTGAGAAGATTAATATGCGTCTGTTTTTATGACTTTGTACTTGTTCCTGTTCGCCAGACATTTCATTGTTATCATTTGTCAAAGGCTAGCTCTTATTTAAGCTTTGCTTTTTTGTGCTTTATGTTCTCCATTCTTTGTTTGCTTATTTCGTGAATAATAAAATTCTGCTTAAACCAAGGAGAAGAAGAAGAAGAAGAAGAAGAAGAAGAAGAAAGGGAAAGGAATATAATGTTTTAAAATTACAAGATCAGCAGCAGGAACCAAAATAAATAAAGAAAAAAGGGAAAAAAATACCCCCTCCCCCCCAAAAAAAAAAAAAAAAAAAAAATCCACAATTTAAAAAAAAACCCCACAAACCACGAGAATGAAAAGAAAGAAATGTAACCAAAGGGGAATTTAAAATAACACTGTCAAAAGTAGAAAGCCGATGATGCATGTTGGAGTGGAATACGCCGTATGCTGGAGTGGAATACGCCGTATGCTGTAGTGGAATACGCCGTATGCTGGAGTGGAATACGCCGTATGCTGGAGTGGAATACGCCGTATGCTGTAGTGGAATACGCCGTATGCTGGAGTGGAATACGCCGTATGCTGGAGTGGAATACGCCGTATGCTGGAGTGGAATACGCCGTATGCTGGCGCCTGCAGAGGAGAAGGGGACGGAGGGTTTGGGGGATAAAGGCAGGCAAAGGGAGATGGGACTGAGTGGGGGAGAAGGGGTGTGGGGGGATGGGCGAGGCAGTGGACAGTAGAGATGAAGATGGGAAAGAAAGACATTGACCAAAAGACTTCAGAAGTAAATGAAAACTCTTGTATTTCAGAAGTAAATGAAAACTCTTGTATTTCAGAAGTAAATGAAAACTCTTGTATTTCAGAAGACTTCCGCAAGAACTGGGTTTCAACTACTTCAACTTCCATTGAAACCTGCCTTTTCTCACATCCGCACTAACTTTAACAACTTTTTCAGTTTAAACCACCACCACCACCCCTCCCCCCGTCACCCCTCTCGCTCTCCTCCGCTCCCTCAACCAACCAAAAAACGTCCCCATTTTAGCAAACCAAAGCCATCCGTGAGAGCTCTGCTGCCTCCTCCTCCTTCATCATCATCATCATCATCATCATCATCATCATCATCATCATCATCATCATCATCATCATCATCATCATCATCATCATCAATATCACCATCATCATCATCATCATCATCATCATCATCATCATCATCATCATCATCATCATCATCATCATCATCATCATCGTCGTCGTCGTCGTTGCTGTTGTTCTTCTTTTTCTTCTTCCATAATTATACCTCCTAAGTTTGTGATAGTGTTTGTGAACCCACTGCCGTAGCTGAGAGGTACAGCGTTGGCCTGGCACACACCGATGACTTAGATTCCAGTCCTGTGGCAGGTAACCAAAGAAGTTTCAATGTTAACTGTTCACCTTAACAGTGGGATTGCTGTGTTGACCTCTCTTCCCTACCATGGCCATCCCCGTCTGCCGTAACGCCAATGGCGGTTGTCATATTCATTCATTCACTCTCCTGATCCCTCTTCCAACCATGGTTATTCTTCCCCTCCTCCTGCTCCTGCTGCTGCTACTCCTACTGCTTACTTCCTCCTGCTGCTGTTGCTACTCCTACTGCTTACTTCCTCCTGCTCCTGCTGCTACTCCTACTGCTTACTCCTGCTCCTGCTGCTACTCCTACTGCTTACTCCTGCTCCTGCTGCTACTCCTACTGCTTACTTCCTCCTGCTCCTGTTGCTGCTACTCCTACTGCTTTCTTTCTCCTGCTCCTGCTGCTACTCCTACTGCTTTCTTTCTCCTGCTCCTGCTGCTACTCCTACTGCTTTCTTTCTCCTGCTCCTGCTGCTACTCCTACTGCTTTCTTCCTCCTGCTCCTGCTGCTACTGCTACTGCTTTTCTTCCTTCTCCTCCTGCTCCTGCTGCTACTGCTTTCTTTCTCCTGCTCCTGCTGCTACTCCTACTGCTTTCTTTCTCCTGCTCCTGCTGCTACTCCTACTGCTTTCTTTCTCCTGCTGCTACTCCTACTGCTTTCTTTCTCCTGCTCCTGCTGCTAATCCTACTGCTTTTTCTTCCTCCTCCACCGGCTTCTACTGCTACTCCTACTAATTTTCTTTCTCCTCCTCCTGCTTCTACTTGTCCCAACAGCACCACACCCTGCCTCTCCCGCCTTAATGTTTCCCCGTGAGGTGAGTTTGTGCAGCGTCAGCCAAAGATAGTGATCAATGACGGAACTCTTTTTCCATACCCGTCACTGTAAGTGTGCTTGTGGCAGAGAGAGAGAGATAGAGAGAGAGAGAGAGAAGAGAGAGAGAGAGAGAGAGAGAGAGAGATACAGAGACAGACACATACACAGAGGGAAGGACACACACACCCATACACACACACACACACACACACAAAACGATACAGATAAAGAACTTATACGTATGTTTTGCTGGCATGAGAGCGCGCGCGCGTATGTGTGTGTGTTGTAAGTGTGTGCGTGTGTGTGTGTGCCTGTATATATGTTTAGTGCGTCCGAGAAAACTCCGCAACGGGGTAGGTTGAACTCCTGCAAATGAAATTCACTTTCCAAGGCGAACACGCTGGTGTAAATATTTGAATGCAGCTTTCTTTCATGTGGACGACTTTTAATGGAAAACAAATCTGCATTTAGAAAAATATGCCAATTCACATAGACAAAAAAGGAAAAGATTCAAGATTCAAGATTCAAGATTCAAGATTCTTTATTGTCCAAACACAAGGCATGGATATTTGTTTAGCAGTGCAATAAGGAAGGAGATAACAACATCAAAATTATTACAAACATGGACATACAATATTGATACATTTGATATACTATCAAAAACAACTTCCATACCAAAAATGTCTTTTCACAGGAATAACGATTATATTCATGCGTGAATGCGACCTTTCGGTACATCTGTGTATTAAGTCGATATTTTTGAACAATCAATTATTTACAAGGGAAAGATTGCCAAAAAAGAAGGAGAAAAAGGACAGGAAAATAACCAAATGGAGCATGCCAACCCCGGCAAAATTGTTGTACAAGAAGACTCTGGGGAAAAAAGAGACTGAATGGAACAAAAAAAGAAAGAAACGCAATTTTGCAGGAATGCAATCAGCGGAAGTTTCCACACTGAGACATACAATAACTAGAGACAGTTTCTCTCCTCAATCTTCATTGCATGACGCCCCCATAAACATCGTTATTGCAACATTTTTTACCTATACATCCAACTTGCAATCCGCTTTCCATACACTAATATAGCTTTTCTATTATTCGCATGTGCTTCAGGGTTCAAACACCACCCCCACCCCCCAAAAAAACCAACAACAAACAAACAAACAAACAAAACAAACAAACAAACAAAAAACAGGCACATGCATTCACATGTTTGCGTAAATGAACATGCTGGAACACACGCGTGCGTAAGTGGACATGCTGGAACACATGCGTGAGTAAGTGGACATGCTGGAACACACGCGTGAGTAAGTGGACATGCTGGAACACACGCGTGAGTAAGTGTACTTGCTGGAACACACGCGTGAGTAAGTGGACATGCTGGAACACACGCGTGAGTAAATGGACATGCTGGAACACACGCGTGAGTAAGTGGACATGCTGGAACACACGCGTGAGTAAGTGGACATGCTGGAACACACGCGTGAGTAAGTGGACACGATAGAAGGCACACATTTAAACACACACATGCACGTATAGACGTGTACACTGCTTAAAAACACACAGCACACACAAATACAAGAGAGAGAGAGAGAGAGAGAGAGAGAGAGAGAGAGAGAGAGAGAGAGAGAGAGAGAGAGAGAGAGAGAGAGAGAGAGAGAGAGAGAGAGAGAGAGAGAGAGAGAAAGAGTAAGAGCATTTGTGTGTGTTTGGGGGGGTATGTGTCTATGTGTGGGTGTTTATGTGCGTGTATGCGTATGTGTGTGGGCGTGTTTGTGTGTGTGTGTTTTGTGTATGTGTGTATGTGTGTGTGTGTGTGTGAATCAGTCATCATCATAACAGCTTCCTTTGTGTAATTAGTTTTTCGTGTTTACCTTCGATCGTCCCCGCTTGCTCAGCGGTTGCTGCGCGCACTATACGACACGCGTAATTCAAATTCAGCAATCTGTCACGGGTGGCTGGCTAGTAATACTCAACAAAATGGAGCGTAAAGAGGGTCCCACAAAACGGGTCTTACATTGCTAATTGTGACTGTTGTTATATTCCTACGGTCTTTGCTAGGAGTGCTTTGTCAGAACAGATTGGGACTGTTGTTATAGTCCTACGGTCTTTGCTAGGAGTGCTGTGTCAGAACAGATTGGGACTGTTGTTATAGTCCTACGGTCTTTGCTAGGAGTGCTTTGTCAGAACAGATTGGGACTGCTGTTATACGCCTACGGTCTTTGCTAGGAGTGCTTTGTCAGAACAGATTGGGATTGCTGTTATATGCCTACGGTCTTTGCTAGGAGTGCTGTGTCAGAACAGATTGGGACTGCTGTTATATGCCTACGGTCTTTGCTAGGAGTGCTGTGTCAGAACAGATTGGGACTGCTGTTATATGCCTACGGTCTTTGCTAGTTGTGCTGTGTCAGAACAGATTGTGGCCAGAGAGGGTTGCAGGTAATGATCTTTTCAAACGGTCTGACAGCACTTTGCTCGCAGTTTATGGGCCTGCTCTCTCTCTCTCTCTCTCTCTCTCTCTCTCTCTCTTTCTCTCTCTCTCTTTCTTCTCTCCCCATATTTCCCTCAAAACTCAAAAGTAAATACATTTCAATTCAATTATTATTATTATTATTATTATTATTATTATTATTATTATTATTATTATTATTATTATTATTATTATTATTATTATTATTATTATTATTATTATTATTATTATTATTAATAAGTAATAACCTTTGGCAATATTATTAAGTAATATCTCTTGGCAATCATACCCATTAAAAAAATATAATAATAATAGGAGGAGGAGGAGTAGTTAAGGACGATGCATTTTCTTGCTGAACATTAAAATGAGAAAGACAGATATTGGAAGGAAGGAATGAAGCAAGAAGATGGAAGATCACTAGAACGGTGAGTTTTTTGTTTTGTTTTTTTATATAATTTATTTATTCATATCTGCAGCTAGCTTTGCTGAAGCCGTGATGGCACTATGCAAATCGCATCATCATCATCATCATCATCTTCATCATCATCATCATCATCATCATCATCATCATCATCATCATCATCATCATTGTCATCGTCGTCTGTACTCATGCATTAGGCTAACTTTATTACGGGATGATGTCAAGGCTGACTGTCACGGCGTGTGATTGCAGTATGTAGATGGCACGTGCTGTATGGAAGACCTGGCAGTGATTAGCCATCTTATTACCCAAAACATGGCAGGCTAATTATAGATCTTGCCCTGGGTGTACTTTGTATTTATGAAAGGTCTGATAAATCTTTTCAAAGTTCATGTTTGTAGTTACATTATTGTTAATTCTTGTGACTTTATTGGTAATCCAATCTATGAATACATACAGAATGGAAGAGGGAGAGAGAGAAAGAGAGAGAGAGAGAGAGAGAGAGAGAGAGAGAGAGAGAGAGAGAGAGAGAGAGAGAGAGAGAAAAGGAAGAGAGAGAGAATCATGCACACAAAGAAAGTATTATTCGGATATTGAAAATAATTTCATCGTCACACGTACATACGCATAACTCACACACATCATCGTGCACAGTAAACGCCCATACATACCGAAACGCTCACACGCATTCACAGACGCACACGCATCAAACATACACATAGAAAAACCCACAAACACGCACACACACACACTTCAATACAAACACACACACACTCAAACCAAAAAACACGATTTTCACGATGTAAGAAATTACCCAAATGTAAAAAAGGATTTAATCATTTTATATTGCCATCTGCTGCAAAGTTTCTTCTCCTTCGCTAACAGTGTTAAATGTAGGTATAGCCCAGACTTTTATTTTAGCACTTTTCTTTGGGGCGTTCACTGTCTCTTACATATATAATATATGGTTGTTTGTTATGTATTATGTAATTCCTATCCTATCCTAACCCGTAACTCGAAGTCGTTGGGGCACCACAGATGATCGTTTAACCAGCGTACTCCATCTTTCTCTGTCCTCAGCAACCCTGATGGCTTCGCTCAGTGTCAAACCAGTCCATTCTCGAATGTAGTCCTCCCATCTCTCTTTTTCGGTCTCCATCTTTCTTCTACCTCCTTGCACTGTGCCTAGCAGGATGGTCTTTGCAAGGCCTGATGATCTGGTGACGTGCAATATTATCGGAGTTTCTGTTTCTTCCATCAGGGCTGCTGAGGACAGAGAAAGATGGAGTATGCTGGTTAAACGATCATCTGTGATGCCCCTACGACCTTCGGGTTACGGGACAAGATAGGATAGGATTCTGTTTCTTCACCACTGTGAGCAGGTCATTGTGTTGTCCAATGGCTTGTGTGATGGTCTGTCGGACTTCGTCGTTGGTGATGCCCTTGCCCTGGCAAGGTTGAAGCCCATTTCGAAAGACAAGACCATCAGTCTACATTCCAAGATAAGGCTGCTGCGCTCCCTGGTCATCTCCATCTTCCTTTACGCTTGCGAAACATGGACCCTCACAGCAGACCTACAACGAAGAATACAAAGCATGGAGATGAGGTGCTACAGAAGACTTCCGAGCATTTCCTATTATGTAATTATAACACTAATATTGAATGTCACGTAGGTAATTTTGTATATTGCAAGGTTGTTATTATAGTTACTGGCTTTGTCGTGGATCTATCTATCTATCTATCTATCTATCTATCTATCTATCTATCTATCTATCTATCTATATCTATCTATCTATCTATCTATCTATCTATCTATCTATCTATCTATCTATCTATCTATCTATCTATCTATCTATCTATCTATCTATCTATCTATCTATCTATCTATCTATCTATCTATCTATCTATCTATCTATCTATCTATCTATCTATCTATATCTATCTATCTATCTATCTATCTATCTATCTATCTATCTATCTATCTATCTATCTATCTATCTATCTATCTATCTATCTATCTATCTATCTATCTATCTATCTATCTATCTATCTATCTATCTATCTATCTATCTATCTATCTATCTATCTATCTATCTATCTATCTATCTATCTATCTATCTATCTATCTATCTATCTATCTATCTATCTATCTATCTATCTATCTATCTATCTATCTATCTATCTATCTATCTATCTATCTATCTATCTATCTATCTATCTATCTATCTATCTATCTATATCTATCTATCTATCTATCTATCTATCTATCTATCTATCTATCTATCTATCTATCTATCTATCTATCTATCTATCTATCTATCTATCTATCTATCTATCTATCTATCTATCTATCTATCTATCTATCTATCTATCTATCTATCTATCTATCTATCTATCTATCTATCTATCTATCTACCTATCTATCTATCTATCTATCAACGAAGTTTATTGGCCAAATTGACATAAAACATGCACATGGAATATGTTGCGATGTGGCAGTAACATTCATAAAACATACATGCAAGCACACGTTTACCAGCTAATAAAATACCGATCAAGCGTGCACACATACACACGCAAACAACAAATAGTAAAAATAAACAAGTAGGTATATATATATATATATATATATATATATATATATATATATATATATATATATATATATTATATATATATATATATATATATATATATATAATATATATATATATATATATATATATATATATATATATATATATATATATATATATATATATATATGTATGACTGAATATCGGACAATATGAGTGTAAATGATACGAAAAACGATTGTACGATGACGTTCCCGCATAACATCTGTATTGTTGTTGTAAATGAAATGTCTGAGTCTATCTCTGTCTTTCTGTCTCTCATTCTCTCTCTCAATTTCCTTTGCACTCTCCCTGCCAACCTCTCCAGTAATACATGTAGAGATGGGTTTAAGCTGTTCATATTTACACTCAAATGCATTACAGCTAGTGCAAAAACTGCCTACCTCACCAGTAATGACCGCCATTCAGCTTCCATCTCAGGACCCTTTTCTCCTTCGCCGCCAGAGAGTATTTAACGACTCAAGATGGCGCCAATTCCGGTCAGGTTTTTGAAAACGAGGCTGGCACCAAAGGACGCGGACAGGAAGCAAAGAGAGGGGAGGGGGGGGGGGCGAGCAGAAGGGTTCTGTGGGAAGTTTAGGAAAGTGAGGCTGAAGTGGGAGAATGGAGGCGTTAGAGGCACATGTCAACCTTGCTTCTGAGGAACAGGAGAGAGACGGGACAGGGAACACAAAAAGATTACTAAGAGAGAGATAGAGAGAGAGAGTTTAAACCGAGGTCTAGTCTATGCACGCACGCATTCCATTGCACGAACTTTAAAGATCCTGACACTCATGTCCTATACGAGTGAGTGCCGGCTACACAAATACGTCCAGCAAGCACCAGATTTGTCTCTACACCTAACACCTGTATTGTTCTCTACACCTAACACCTGTATTGTTCTCTACACCTAACACCTGTATTGTTCTCTACACCTAACACCTGTATTGTTCTCTACACCTAACACCTGTATTGTTCTCTACACCTAACACCTGTATTGTTCTCTACACCTAACACCTGTATTGTTCTCTACACCTAACTAACACCTGTATTGTTCTCTACACCTAACACCTGTATTGTTCTCTACACCTAACACCTGTATTGTTCTCTACACCTGACACCTGTATTGTTCTCTACACCTAACACCTGTATTGTTCTCTACACCTAACACCTGTATTGTTCTCTACACCTAACACCTGTATTGTTCTCTACACCTAACACCTGTATTGTTCTCTACACCTAACACCTGTATTGTTCTCAACACCTAACACCTGTATTGTTCTCTACACCTAACACCTGTATTGTTCTCTACACCTAACACCTGTATTGTTCTCTACACCTAACACCTGTATTGTTCTCTACACCTAACACCTGTATTGTTCTCTACACCTGACACCTGTATTGTTCTCTACACCTAACACCTGTATTGTTCTCTACACCTAACACCTGTATTGTTCTCTACACCTAACACCTGTATTGTTCTCTACACCTAACACCTGTATTGTTCTCTACACCTAACACCTGTATTGTTCTCTACACCTAACACCTGTATTGTTCTCTACACCTAACACCTGTATTGTTCTCTACACCTAACACCTGTATTGTTCTCTACACCTAACACCTGTTTGTTCTCTACACCTAACACCTGTATTGTTCTCTACACCTAACACCTGTATTGTTCTCTACACCTAACACCTGTATTGTTCTCTACACCTAACACCTGTATTGTTCTCTACACCTAACACCTGTATTGTTCTCTACACCTAACACCTGTATTGTTCTCTACACCTAACACCTGTATTGTTCTCTACACCTAACACCTGTATTGTTCTCTACACCTAACACCTGTATTGTTGTTGTCAACAACATGTCTTATCTCTACACCTAACACCTGTATTGTTGTTGTCAACAACATGTCTTATCTTTATTTATCTCTACATCTAACACCTGTATTGTTGTTGTGAATAACATGTCTTATCTTTATTTATCTCTACACCTAACACCTGTATTGTTGTTGTGAATAACATGTCTTATCTTTATTTATCTCTACACCTAACACCTGTATTGTTGTTGTGAATAACATGTCTTATCTTTATTTATCTCTACACCTAACACCTGTATTGTTGTTGTGAATAACATGTCTTATCTTTATTTATCTCTACACCTAACATCTGTATTGTTGTTGTCAAAAACAAGTCTTATCTTTATTTATCTCTACACCTAACACCTGTATTGTTGTTGTGAATAACATGTCTTATCTTTATTTATCTCTACACCTAACACCTGTATTGTTGTTGTCAACAACATGTCTTATCTTTATTTATCTCTACACCTAACACCTGTATTGTTGTTGTCAACAACATGTCTTATCTTTATTTATTTGTACACCTAACACCTGTATTGTTGTTGTCAACAACATGTCTTATCTTTATTTATCTCTACACCTAACACCTGTATTGTTGTCAACAACATGTCTTATCTTTATTTATCTCTACACCTAACACCTGTATTGTTGTGAATAACATGTCTTATCTTTATTTATCTCTACACCTAACACCTGTATTGTTGTCAACAACATGTCTTATCTTTATTTATTTCTACACCTAACACCTGTATTGTTGTTGTCAACAACATGTCTTATCTTTATTTATCTCTACACCTAACACCTGTATTGTTGTTGTGAATAACATGTCTTATCTTTATTTATCTCTACACCTAACACCTGTATTGTTGTTGTCAACAACATATCTTATCTTTATTTATCTCTACACCTAACACCTGTATTGTTGTTGTCAACAACATGTCTTATCTTTATTTATCTCTACACCTAACACCTGTATTGTTGTTGTGAATAACATGTCTTATCTTTATTTATCTCTACACCTAACACCTGTATTGTTGTTGTCAATAACATGTCTTATCTTTATTTATCCCTACACCTAACACCTGTACTGTTGTTGTCAACAACAGGTCTTATCACCCACATCCTGCAAGCGGGCGCCTCAAGCGGTCTGAATGATGTCCTGTATCGCCCAGCGCCATCTGAAGATGGAAAAGCGCTACATACAAATGATGAAATATAGAAATTAATCAAAGAGGGACACAAAGAGAGACAGAAACAAAGATAGAGAGACATAGAGAAAGAAGGAAGAGAGAGTTATATATTTCTCTCTCTCTCTCTCTCTCTCTCTCCTCTCTCTCTCTCTCTCTCTCTCCTCTCTCTCTCTCTCTCTCTCTCTCTCTCCTCTCTCTCTCTCTTTTCATTTAGGTATATGTCATGTACGGCGAAAAAACAGGCAGCAAAGACCTTTGATCAGCCATCGGGTCACATCAAAGTCAGGTGAGCGTGAAGCACGGAAAGAGCTACAGACATCCAACTGTACTCCCTGTTGACCCTCGTACACAGCTGTCAATTTAGCCAAATTCTGCGCACTTAGTCAAACAGTCACTTTTTTTATTTTAAAGAGAGAGAGAGAGAGAGAGAGAGAGAGAGAGAGAGAGATACATAAATAAACAAAGTTTAAAAAGCAGGTTGCTGGTAATGTTAGGCCAGTGTACAGATTTACTCAATAGACGACTCTCACACAAAGTAAGTATTTGGCAATTGTTAGTGTGGTGTAATATAGCCATCTGCTTACGTTTTTGCAATAGTTTCTTCTGTATATGTGTATGTGCAGATTACAATATGCTTTCTAATGTCTGCCACAAACAATCTGTTGTTCGTGATTTATTCCTCAAAACAATGAATCGTGGCTTCAAACTGATGTTGAGTAAATTTAGTATAACAGATTAACTGATGTTGGGTAAATCCAGTATGACAGGTTAACTGATGTTGAGTAAATCCAGTATAACAGGCTAACTGAGGTTGAGTAAATCCAGTATAACAGGTTAACTGAGGTTGAGTATAACAAATCCTCTGTGCACTTGTATGTTAACCCTTGCCTGCCAATGTCCGGCACTGTCCAGGTGTTCTTCGGTCTCGGCCTCGCCGGACAATAGGACACGGGTAGTTAGACTAGCGGACATCCCGTGGCGGACAGTGGCTGAGTTGGCGGACGATAATGAAGGCAGATTGTCGTGCGAAATGGCTTCCCAAAGACACAGAGGGTTGTATGATGATGATGATGATGATGATGACTGATGATGATGATGATGATGATGATGATGATGATGATGATGATGACGATGATGATGATACAAGATACAAGAGTTTCTTCTTCTTCTTTACTCCCTGATACCGCCTTACAAGTCATCATCATCATCATCATCATCATCATCATCATCATCATCATCATCATCATCATCATCATCATCATCATCATTATCCTCATCATCATCATCATCATCATCATCATCATCACCACCACCACCACCACCACCATCATCATCAGCATCATAGTTAGAAGACCGAGAGGGAAGAAAAAGGAAAAGAAGAAGAAGAAGAAGAAGAAGAAGAAGACGAAGAAGAAGAAGAAGAAGAAGAAGAAGAAGAAGAAGAAGAAGAAGAAGAAGAAGAAGAAGAAGAAGAAGAAAAAGAAGAAGAAGAAGATATTTTCCTAGATTCAAAGGGAACTCCTTTTTTATTTGATGATGATGATTATCATCATCACTGTGATCAGAGGCCAGATTTACACAGCACTACAGCTTCTTGCCTTACTTAGTCAGCTGTAACCTTAGTAATGTTGCTCTGCAGCAGACGACAGACGTCTACTGTGGGCTACACATTTGTATGCTGACGCTGGCTCAGTAGGCTGTGACATCATTCAGTTTACGTATAGGCAGTAGTACCGCTTACCCCCGGTAGAGGGAGACTCTTGTGGTTAGTTTTCCCGGGCTTACTGCTGACCACCGGGGTAGAGAGTCATTCTGTTCTGCGTTCGACTTGCCTAGAGTAAAGACCTCGGCTCTAATAGATCTCTCCACGGAAGACTAAAAGCAGGAACTGGTGAAATTCTATTCAACCTAGTTAGCCACAGCCTGACATTGTCAAAAAGGTAAATAATCTATCTTTTGTTTCATCGAGATGTATTGATATTATTGTTGAATTATGTTTGTGACATTTGCCATGTTTAGAATTGTGATTGTTAGTCAAACTTTGCGTGACCACATGGCGAACACGACCAGTTGCGACGCCATGACGTAGTTCCTACGGACCCTCTGTTGTTTAGCCTATATGTATTATTGCAGACCAGTGGCTGTACCGGGAAAATGTGTATAATATTAATTAATTCTCTATGTGTTTATTTAGCCATGATTTATATTTATATTTATACATGTATATAAAATTAGAGTGGAGATTCCAGTGGACCACGGACTTAGCAGAATGTTAGTCGCTTATATATATATATATATAAATATATATATATATATATATATATATATATATATATATAATATATATATATATATATATATATATATAAATATATATATATATATATATATATATATATATATATAATATATATATATATATATATATATATATATATAAGGAGCTAATTACTGAGGGCTATTTCTGCCTTCAGTGAGACGCTCTGCACACACCTAGTATACACGGTGTTGCAGAAATTCGTCTCATATGTTACAGACGAGCAGGCATCGTGGGCCCGATCAGAAACAAGACAAGTAAAAGTCTTCACTGACATTCGGCCTGTATTGGAACCTCAAGCACTGCGTGACGATAGCCCACCAGTCTGTCAACAAGGAAGAATCCACAACAACACAGCTCATCAAAGAATCAACCACAACACAGCTCATCAAAGAATCAACCACAACACAGCTCATCGAATCTAGAGCTAAGTGACATTTGCACCAGTGCACCCAACCTGTTAGCAAAGGACATCACTAGCTCACCTTTCCAGAAGACTGACCCGTTGGGCAGAACATACGAGAAGCCCGATGAAGAAACAGTAGCTTCATAGAATTATCAAGGAGCGAACCATTCGAATTGACATTTGAACTTTTAAGTTAGTATCGTGATTAGCAGATCTTGTATAGAGTAGAGGAAATAAATGTGTGATATTTACTGTTAACAAGTGGCTGGACTACCTATGTTTCATAGCCGTGTGAGAGCTAGTGTGACAGTGATCTTTTACCATTTTCTTTCTATCTCTTTACACAGACCGAGCTAAACTTATAAATGTATTAAGTTGAGTCACAGGGAGATTTACTAGCGATCCCCATCGACTAAAGACGAGTGGGTAATAGCATTCTATTGTGCAGAGCACAGCAACAATAGACCCACCGTCACAATATCACCACCATTATCATTATCACCATCATAATCATCATGGTGATAAAATTATACTCAGTGAGCACATACAGTGTGCCAGCCATCAGGGAAGGAAAGAAAAGCCAGGGAAACAGGTCTCGCTAGTGTCCACCTTGCTATACATTAGATTAGCTGCATAGATTGTCATTTTGTTTGCAACCAGTATGGCGACCATAACAAGGCAAGGGCCAGAGGAATGAAAGAAAGAAAAAAAATAAAGAAATGAACAATTAATTAATTATTTTATAAGTTGTGGTTTTCCCTTCTGTCTGTACTAAAGTCTCCCTCACACGCACACTTTGAGCTGTGCAGTCTTCAAAAGGTTAATCAACCCTTGATGATGATGATGATGATGATGATGATGATGAAGATGATGATGATGATGATGATGATGATGATGATGATGATGATGATGATGATGATGATGATGATGATGATAAAGGAGACTGGTACATAGAGATTAATTCACCAAAATCATGCAAGCGCTCTTTAATAACCGTAAATAATCATGTGAATTTCTTTTTGCTCTGTATTTAACACCCGTGACTGATTAAAATTTTTGTACAAGGCACAGACAACCTCTTCTGCTTTGTGAAATTAATGGGGTAATTCCTATGTTCTAACAGCTCCAAGTTTAAGTTCCCACATATCCAGTTTACATTCTAAGGCAAGGCTACTGCGCTCCCTTGTTATCTCCATCTTACTTTACGCTTGCGAAATATGGAGCCTCACAGCAGATCTACAACAAAGAATACAAAGCATGGAAATGAAGTGATACAGAAGACTTTTGGGCATTTCTTATACCCAGCACATCACCAACGACGAAGTCCGACAGACCATCACACAAGCCATTGGACAACACGATGACATGTTCACAGTGGTGAAGAAACGGAAACTCCGGCACGTCACCAGAGCATCAGGTCTTGCAAAGACCATCCTGCAAGGCACGGTGCAAGGAGGCAGAAGAAGAGGGAGAAAGAAAAAGAGGTGGGAGGACAACATTCGAGAATGGCTTGACACTGAGTGAAGCCATGAGGGCTGCTGAGGACAGAGAAAGATGGAGTACACTGGTTAAACGATCATCTGTGGTGTCCCAATGACCTTCGAGTTATCGAGGTATAGGATAGGATATCCATTCTATGTTCCCAAATGTAAAAAAGAGAAAAGAGTGTACGAGTTTATGTTCTCTTAGTTCTAATTCCCACGGCCCTATTTAATCAGAGCTCTGTGCTCTTTGTTTGTACATAAAGCTGTGGACACAGAGAGCTGTTTGACAATGTGAAAAGGTGCAGCTGTAGGAACACAGGGATTTTAAAGCTTATTTTTTTGCTTAGAGGGTAGGAAAAAGTATAAAATAGATACCTATATTTTTAGATTAAGAAGCCTAATTCAGGACAGGATTTAAGACGTTTTAAAATACTATATATTTTTACAAGAAATAGGGTGAATAAAAAGAAAGTGAACAAAGAGAGTTAAGATACTCAAAAAAGCGTATATTTTAGGAGAAAAGAGAAGAGATAGAGATAATCTGGGGCTGTTGTCAAATTCACCATTAACAGCAGGAAAAGGGGCTATTAAATCAACACTAAACCACCAGAGCAATCATACCGCGAAGATAGACAGTGACAAATAGCCACTTTTAGCTTTGCCCACCTGGGATTGAACCTGGGTCATCCGAGTACCAAGCGAAAGCTCTACCACTGAGGAATGCGGCAGTGTGTGGTTGAAGGTTGTCACCTCCATTCTATTATTTTATTATTATTATTTAATCGTTCTTATATAGCGCTTTTTCAGCTCAAGAGCTGCTCAAGGCGCTGGCCGATACAGGATCTAATTCAAGCCACTGGAGGCGCCAACTTGCAGCCTTAGGGCGCACCGTAATAACGCCCCAGACAACTGAGCACAATCCTGGGACATCGGGAGATGGGGAGAAGGACCTAGGTGCATGCTGGGTGTGTTCTTG
>CM072520.1:759782-777282 GCA_036898135.1 Oncomelania hupensis
GGTTTCATTGAGTGTGCTATTTTTTATTACTGAAAGCTCCCAACCATTCCATGCTACATTGTGTGTGTTATATTTTATTACTGAAAGCTCTCAACCATTCCATGCCACATTGTGTGTGTTATATTTTATTACTGAAAGCTCTCAACCATTCCATGCTACATTGTGTGTGTTATATTTTATTACTGAAAGCTCCCAACCATTCCATGCCACATTGTGTGTGTTATATTTTATTACTGAAAGCTCCCAACCATTCCATGCTACATTGTGTGTGTTATATTTTATTACTGAAAGCTGCCAACCATTCCATGCTACATTGTGTGTGTTATATTTTATTACTGAAAGCTCCCAACCATTCCATGCCACATTGTGTGTGTTATATTTTATTACTGAAAGCTGCCAACCATTCCATGCTACATTGTGTGTGTTATATTTTATTACTGAAAGCTGCCAACCATTCCATGCTACATTGTGTGTGTTATATTTTATTACTGAAAGCTCCCAACTATTCCATGCTACATTGTGTGTGTTATATTTTATTACTGAAAGCTCCCAACTATTCCATGCTACATTGTGTGTGTTATATTTTATTACTGAAAGCTCCCAACCATTCCATGCTACATTGTGTGTGTTATATTTTATTACTGATAGCTCCCAACCATTCCATGCTACATTGGTTGCTCAAGATCAGGGCTTGACCTTCATTCACCAGTTAGGGATTTTTTTTTTCTTAAGAATACCAGACCTGCTAGCGAGGAAGTGATGTGCTTTACGCAGTTAACTGCAGTCACTGTCACCTAGCCATCATTCCAACAACTACATTATATTACACAGTTCTTCTCTCCCTCTCTCTCCCTCTCTTTTGTTACTAAATATTGTGATGGGCCCTAACAACGCAAAGGAATTGGTCCTGATTTGGCTCGGAAGAGTCCGCTGGACCTAAAGCAATAACCACGTAATGTAATGTAACGGGAAGGAATTGCACTTAAACATGATATTTTCTTGATAAATGACTCCACAATTCAATAATACTGTATACTGTGATATTTTGAATACTGTTTTCACTCATACACACAACTGCGCAGTCATGGTTGTGAACTATGATTTGCCACTTGAAAAAGACAAAACAGTTATTTTCTCATTAGAGGTGCAATATGTGAAGTAGCATCTGTACCGATGAGAAATGACGTAACTGTTGACCTAAAAACTGCCAATACATCACTTGGCGTCGTCAGGGCCCGACAGGATGAAGCTTCAATCACTCACTGTTTATTACACTGTTCTGTTAGGCAGGGCTTTTCTTACTCCATCATCCCAATGTGTGTGTCTTGCTTTGACTCTTTATCTCTGTCTGTCTGTCTGTCTGTCTGCCTCTCTCTCTCTCTCTCTCTCTCTCTTTCTTTCTTTCTTTCTCTCTCTCTCTCTCTCTCTCTCTCTCTCTCTCTCTCTCTCTCTCTCACCTATCACAAAATAACGTCTTCTTTTCTACAAACAAAGCAGAACGTCCCTAACTCCAAGTCCACGTCTCTCCTATGCAACAAGATGTCCAGGTTGGGAACTATCGCCTCAATCAAGTGAAATAACCGCAATCACGAGCCCGAACTGCATCAGTGACGGCCGCTGCATTTATCTGTCATTCCCTCCCTTGGGGATGGCAGAATGAAAAAGACAGGACCGGAAACAGAGGACAGCTGTACATTTTACTTTACTTCCGGCCCTCTTTTTTCTGTACTTTACTTCCGGTTCTTTGCTTCCGCTATTCTACATCCGGTCCCCTTCTCTGGACAGCTCTTTTTGAGACTCTCAAGAGGGCCTCCAATCTCTGTCATGGTCACTCCAGTCTCCTCGCCCGAACTCTGATTGGCTGCTAAAATTGGATGGTGATTTGATTGGTCAGTAAGTGCGGATAAAATGGGAAGTGAGATTCGATTGGTGGGTAAGTATTGGTAAGGGAGGATTCAATTGGTCAGCGCTGTCTGGAGACTAATTTGATTGGTCTGTATAGGTTGCAGGAGTGATTTGATTGGTGGAAAGTCTCTGTTGCGGTCATTTGATTGGTTCGCCAAGGTGCCACGTGACGAGGACAAGGTGTCATGGCCGTACAGAGCTCTAAGGCATTGCATCGCTGGCACTTCCGTTCCTAATGAGGCATGCTGGGATGGCGGAAATGACGGGTTTAAGCACACAGGAAATAGACACTCGCATAATTGTGGCAGCTGTGGGTTGACTTGGTTACTGACACGTCAGCCTAAAGGAGCCCGCTTTGACCACGTCGAAGCCACAAATCCTGTTAATATTCACAATGAGTGTTGCCTCACTAAAAAATAAGCTTACCACAAAAAATAACTCTTTGGAAAGTGTAGTTATTTTTTAAATGAATAAATTCCGTGGTTGTTGTGCCTATTAATAGCAACAGCCGTTGACTAGCCAGCCACTAGCCAACCACTAGCCAACCACTAGCCAGTCAACATTCTGCAGCTACAAAAGACAATACCAAAGCCGCTAAAAAACACAATCCGTAAAAACAATTGCTCGTAAAGTTTTTATTTTAGGTTGATAAAATAGTCTCAACCCTACCCTACCCTACCCTACCCTACTCTATCCTACTCTACCCTACTCTACCCTACCCTACCCTACCCTACCCTACCCTACCCTACCCTACTCTATCCTACCCTACCCTACTCTACCCTACTCTACCCTACTCTACCCTACCCTACCCTACTCTACCCTACCCTACCCTACCCTACCCTACTCTATCCTACCCTACCCTACCCTACTCTACCCTACTCTACCCTACTCTACCCTACCCTACCCTACTCTACCCTACCCTACCCTACCCTACCCTACTCTATCCTACTCTACCCTACCCTACCCTACCCTACCCTACTCTATCCTACCCTACCCTACTCTACCCTACCCTACCCTACCCTACCCTACCCTACTCTATCCTACTCTACCCTACTCTACCCTACCCTACCCTACTCTACCCTACTCTATCCTACTCTACCCTACCCTACTCTATCCTACTCTATCCTACTCTACCCTACCCTACCCTACTCTACCCTACCCTACCCTACTCTATCCTACCCTATCCTACTCTACCCTACCCTACCCTACCCTACTCTATCCTACTCTACCCTACTCTACCCTACCCTACCCTACTCTACCCTACTCTATCCTACTCTACCCTACTCTACCCTACCCTACCCTACTCTATCCTACTCTACCCTACTCTATCCTACTCTACCCTACCCTACTCTATCCTACTCTATCCTACTCTACCCTACCCTACCCTACTCTACCCTACTCTACCCTACCCTACCCTACTCTATCCTACCCTACCCTACTCTACCCTACTCTACCCTACCCTACCCTACCCTACCCTACTCTATCCTACTCTATCCTACTCTACCCTACTCTATCCTACCCTATCCTACTCTACCCTACCCTACCCTACCCTACTCTATCCTACTCTACCCTACTCTACCCTACCCTACCCTACTCTACCCTACTCTATCCTACTCTACCCTACTCTACCCTACCCTACCCTACTCTATCCTACTCTACCCTACTCTATCCTACTCTACCCTACCCTACTCTATCCTACTCTATCCTACTCTACCCTACCCTACCCTACTCTACCCTACCCTACCCTACTCTATCCTACCCTACCCTACTCTACCCTACTCTACCCTACTCTACCCTACCCTACCCTACTCTACCCTACCCTACCCTACCCTACCCTACTCTATCCTACTCTATCCTACTCTACCCTACCCTACCCTACCCTACCCTACCCTACTCTATCCTACCCTACCCTACTCTACCCTACCCTATAGCACCTTATACCCTACCCTACCATACCCTACCTATCCTACCCTACCCTAACCTACTCTACCCTACTCTACCTATCCTACCCTACCCTACTTATCCTATCCTACTCTACCCTACCCTACTCTACTCTACCCTACCCTATCCTACCCTACTCTCTGATATGCTGTATATTGCCGCTGATATGCTGTCTGTTGCCACTAGTATACTGTATGTTGCCACTCCCTTCCTCTCCCCTATCCCCCCTCCCCTCATAACAATAAGCGCTTTCAGGAGCTTTTGAGCTGGAATATTGATGGACATCAACAAACCACCGTGGCTGGCTTCTTTCCTTTTACAAAGCACACGTATTCCTGTTGTTGTTGTTGTTGTTGTTGTTGTTGTTGTTGTTGTTGTTGTTGTTCTTCTTCTTCTTCTTCTTCTTCTTCTTCTATCTCCCTTCAGAGATTTCCCAGTTTGTTCCTTGCTCTGATCTGCGTTGTATGACTGGATCTTATTGTAAACGGCTGTGGCAGACTGACTGGTCTAACCATATCAATAACATTTTTTTTTCAAATTCTTCCAGATTTGTCTGCTACTTTGCCAAACTTTGCATCCACTCGCAAAGAAGAAACAGTTTTGTCTCACCTTCATATTGGACATACTTATGTCACCCATAGTTTCCTTTTAAAAGGAGAAGATCCACCATGGTGTTTTGCGTGTGACAAATCCTTTTCCGTTCGCCATTTCATTTCTGAATGTGCTGATCTGGTTGATAAAAGAAAGAGATGTTTTGGTTCAATTCCTTTTAAAGAGATTTTTTTAAATATGCAATGGTCAACACCTGTTTCAATTTTTACACGATGTTGGTTTGTTCTATCGCATATAAATCATGTCGTCTTGTTTTGTGTTGTTGGTTGGATTTTATTGGAATGACTGATTTTAGTGATTTGATTGAAGAAATAGAACGTAGCCTACTTTTAATACATCAGATTTAAAGAAGATTTTTCAAGGGGTTGCGTGTGAAAGTTTGTTTGAATATTTAAGAGTAACAGGCTTGTTTTTTAAGATTTAATCCATTTTATAATATTTTAAGATAACGCCTCTCTGGTCCTGATTTGGCTCGGAAGAGTCCGCTGGACCTAAAGCAATAACCTTGTAATGTAATGTAATGTAATGTAATGTAATGTAATGTAATGTAATGTAATGTAATGTAATGTTGTTGTTGTTGTTGTTGTTATTGTTTTTGTTGTTGTTGTTATTGTTGTTGTTGTTGTTGTTGTTGTTCTTCTTCTTCTTCTTCTTCTCATTCCACGGAGGACGGAAACTAATAAGGATTATAGCCAAGATGCTATTAATAAACTCCAGTCCATCTCTATAGCCCAGTCCATCTCTATAGCCCAGTCCATCTCTGTAGCCCAGTCCATCTCTATAGCTCAGTCATCTCTATAGCTCAGTCATCTCTATAGCCCAGTCCATCTCTATAGCCCAGTCCATCTCTATAGCCCAGTCCATCTCTATAGCCCAGTCCATCTCTGTAGCCCAGTCCATCTCTGTAGCCCAGTCCATCTCTATAGCTCAGTCATCTCTATAGCCCAGTCCATCTCTATAGCCCAGTCCATCTCTATAGCCCAGGGCTATCTATAGTCGAGACACCTTATCACTTGTGTTTTACACAAACCTCTGCAGCACGAGACCTACAAGCCGAAATCCTACGTCAGGCTGCAATTCTTGGATTTCAGCTCGGCCTTCAACACAATCCAGCCCCATCTGATGATGTCCAAGCTGTTGAAGATGGAGGTCAACCCCACACTCATCTTGTGGGTGCACAGCTTCCTGACTTGCCGTCCTCAGCAGATGTGGATCTCCGCCGGTGACTCGGTCACCATATCCCAGGTCGTCGTGGTGAACACGGGCGTCCCTCAGGGCTGCGTACTCTCCCCAGCCTTGTTCACCATCTACACGACCGACTGCCGGTGCTCGGACGGAGGTGTCCTTCAGACAAAGTTCTCGGACGACACTTCCATCTCGGGGCAAGTGTTGGGTGATGACGAGACCACCTACCGGACAGCCGTCAGAACCATGGTCCAGTGATGTGAGGAAAACTTCCTCCTCCTGAACGTCAGTAAGACCAGAGAAATGATAGTCGACTTCAGGAGAGGTCCAGCCGCCCATGCTCCCATGCTGATAAACAACGAGCAAGTATAGATTGTCACCCAGTACAAGTATCTGGGAACCATCCTGGACAACAAGCTAGACTGGACGGAGAACACGACACTGCTGGTGAAGAAAGGCAACCAGCGCATTCACTTCCTCAAGAAACTGCGGTCGTTCGACGTCTAGAAGGCTGTCCTGCAGACTTTCTTCCAGGGCGTAGTGCATAGCATCATCACGTTCAACAGCCTGTGCTTTCAGGGCAGCCTGAAAGCATGTGACTTAAACTTCCAACAGCGTGATTGGGGCCCAGTCACTGATCTCCAGACATGAAGGTGCTTAGGCGTGTCGGGGCCGTCATGGCAGACCCCACCCAACCCTTTCACAACGAGTTCGCCTCACACCAGCCGACTCGGGGTACGTCGGAGAGATTCCGCAGTGTGAAGGCCAGAACAGACCGCTACAAGAACTCTTTTGTGCCCACTGCCATCAGGGTGTACAATCAACAGCACTAGACATCAGGGACATTCTCGCCATGCCGTGGCCAGTTTGGCCCCACATCATTTCCAAGTGTGGAAAAAGAACTGTAGTGATGAGTTGGTGGGTGGGGGGTGATGAAGATGGATAAATGGAATATATTACTGTCAATGTATTGATGGGTTGTAGCATGAGTGGTTTGTCTGTGCGCATGCGGGTGCTGTTGTTGGGTGTGTTGCGGTGTGTCGGTGTGGAGGGTTGTGTGTGGCGTGGCAGGGGTGGGCGTGTGCTCGCGTTCAAATGTAAGGATGTTGAGTTGTGTGGATGTTTTGTTGGGGGATGTTGTGATGTGTGTGTGTGTATGTGTGTGTGTTTTGTGTGTGTGTGTGTGTGGGGGGGGGGGTGACGGCATTTTTCACTCTTGTCTTTCTGTTGTTTCTTGGGCGCTGGAAGCCATTTTTCCATTTTGTGAAGATTTGGACAATAAAATTAACTGTTTACTGTGTGTGTCTCTCTTCTTCTTCTTCTTCTTTTTCTTCTTCTCTCCATTGGCTGCCTCCTTCATCGTAAATTGCCTCCTTCGTGGTAGTAAACATTTTGTATACATTTGGGAGGTTTATTAGTTAGTTAGTTATTCATTGATTACAGGGTCTAGCGGCCTGCAAAGAGCCGAATCGGGACCACAAAATCAAGACCACAAAAAAAAAGGTAAAGGTAGTCCCATAGCCTTGTGGCCGTAGGGGAGCGTGATGTTGGAGATCACACTTATCTTGGGCCAGCGTAATGAGGGTGATTCCCAACTCTCTCCCTCGCTGCTTTACCTTCCCCACCCTCAAGAGAGTAGGTACTCAATCACATTTGAGTCAACTGGGGGCGTTGTTGTTTGTCGCTTCACACCTTAGCGGTCACCCATCCAAGTGCTAACCGCACCGGACGGTGCTTCACTTTCGACACAGTAGCGAGTGCTCCAACCACTGCACTATCCGACACCCCAAGACCACAACTTGGTTGAAAGAAGACGTTCGCGTTGGTATTTGAAAAACAGTGAAGAGAAGTCTCTGCCCAGATGACACAGCAGCAAAAAAAAGCTTTAATAAAATAAATAATAATTTTTAAAAATGAAATAACAGAAAAAACACAAAATAATAATAATAATAATAATAATAATAATAATAATAATAATAATAATAATAATAATAATAATAATAATACATTTAAAATAAACTAAAATAGAAAGAAAACCATTAGGCCGAAATTTGTCAATAAACAGTATGAAAACTGTCCACAGTAACAGTGGATGCTAGCCATTGTATCACTGTAGATCTCAATTGGCTTCAATGTCTGGAGTTATTTCACTTGACGACAGGGGAGATCACTCTACTTCAGCCGACAAGTGTTGCGTCCCTTACCTGACCCACTTTGTCATCATTGTTCAGGAGGAGAGAGTAATTCTCCCTTTTGTGGGGCCACAGTTGTCGACCTTTATTACCGCTAACCTCCCTTTTGCGGCCATAGAGGGCGCTGGGGTCTCGTCGATAAAAATGGCGACGCTCAAAAATGGTTTTAGTGCTGGCCAAAAAGTTAAGCCTCTCGTTGTCGTCTGTGTATTTAGAGGAGAAAGCTAAGTCAGTGATTTGTGAAGGTTAAGACTGAAAGTTACACGTCTCCGAGGCCTAAAGAGGATAACTGCAGTCACCGCCACCATAACTACCATCCACATCCAGAGAGGGAGAGAGAGAGAGAGAGAGAGAGAGAGAGAGA
Organism: Oncomelania hupensis; assembly: GCA_036898135.1. Classification (NCBI taxonomy): domain Eukaryota; kingdom Metazoa; phylum Mollusca; class Gastropoda; order Littorinimorpha; family Pomatiopsidae; genus Oncomelania; species Oncomelania hupensis. The sequence goes on from CM072520.1 coordinate 767,982, forward strand.
GAGAGAGAGAGAGAGAGAGAGAGAGAGAGAGAGAGAGAGATGTCTGTGCTTTTCTGATCAAACCATCTCACATCATTCTTTTGAGAACGAGGTGGGAGTGCTTCCGGGTGTGATCGAGAGTAGAGGACACGCGTGTGTGTTTGAGAGTGCGTGTGGAGACATGCGTGCGTCCGTGTTTGTGTGAGGAATTAGGACAGATAGAGAGAGAGGTAGGGAGAGAGAGAGAGAGAGAGAGAGAGAGAGAGAGAGAGAGAGAGAGAGAGAGAGAGAGAGAGAGAGAGAGAGAGAGAGAGAGAGAGAATTGGTTGTTTTGGTTACATTGTCGGATCAAAAATCTCCGGTTCAATTCCTTTACACGTATTACCAATAGTCGCTTCAGCCCCGATGCTCGAATCCTGATACGCGTAACTCGAATTCGTTTCATATTGCGTTAGCGTTAAGGACGAATCACAACGTCGTCACCTTGACAACAATCATCATCATCATCATCATCATCATCATCATCATCATCATCATCATCATCATCATCATTTTAAAAAGGGTCATCGTAAGCAGAAAGTACATTCCCTATATAGTCTTTCTGCAATCTAGTAAAGCTTAGAACAATCCAGAATAACGTAATAACATCAAATAAAAATAAAACTCGTCACCGGAACTACGCACTGTCTTATGTCACTTAATGTTTATAATTTTACATGATTCGACAAGTCATCGCCAGAAAGATCTGGAAAATTCGATCGATAATAAAGAAGTAATTCCAAAAAATTCACAAAGCTACTGCAACAATATCGACCGACTAAAATATCAACATCTACAAATCTTTGTCTAGCAACAGCGCAGATTGGAATCAAAGGTAAATACTCACGCAATTATTGCATGCTTTGCAAAACAACATGTTCCGAAATATAGTGCGCGTATCAATCGTACCACATTCATTAGCTTGGATCTTTTGGGAATACTTGTGAGGAAGAGTTGATGACTGGGGAAGAAGAGAGAAAGAAAGAGATAGAGATGATAGAGAAAGAAGAAGAAGAAGAAGAAGAAGAAGAAGAAGAAGAAGAAGAAGAAGAAGAAGAAGAAGACGGGGTTTGGGGCGGGTGTTTGATTTCATGACCAAATCCCTCCTTAATTCTGTTGTCTGAGGTGACAAGTCCCTCATTTAGTTCACATTACTCTTCCTTAAGATCCCTTCTGGGTCCCTTTTCATTTCATTGCTTTCTTCTTCTTCTTCTTCTTCTTCTTCTTCTTCTTCTTCTTCTTCTTCTTCTTCTTCTTCTTCTTCTTCTTCTTCTTCTTCTTCTTCTTCTCCTGGGTCCCTTTTCAATGTATTGCTTTCTTCTTCTTCTTCTTCTTCTTCTTCTTCTTCTTCTTCTTCTTCTTCTTCTTCTTCTTCTTCTTCTTCTTAATTCTTTTTGTTCCTCATCTAATTCTTCTCCTTCTTCTTTGTTTTTATTGTTTTGCTTTTTATTTTTCACTGGTCATTTGTTAGACTCGTCTTTTGCTTTTGGTCTTATCACCTTACATTGTTATTACTCTCATCATCATCATTATCATCATCATAATCATCATCCTCATCATCATCATCTTCTTCTTCTTCTCTTTCTCCTTTCTCCTCGTTGTCAAGGTGTTGTTATCGCATTTATCAGTGTGTGACGAAGTCCAGTACAGTTTCATCTTCCGTGAACGGCAAGCGGTCATTATTTAGCCACACACTGAACCCAAAAACGGAAAGACAAGCCTCAAAACACAGACACTGCTCTCTGGAACTGACGCTCATCTGTTACAGACCGCACCATTTTTATTACAGACCGCACCATTTTTATTACAGACCGCACCATTTTTATTACAGACCGCACCATTTTTATTGGGTGCAAAGCTGGCACAAAAGGTGGAGTAAATGTTGGCCTGACCCATGCTCACAGAGCTGCTCTAGGAGCTGGCTGAGAAGAAGATCTGACGCCTTATTCAGGAGGCGCCAACTTGCGACCCCAAACGCACTGTCATGTGCCCTTCAACACTCTCTTACGTCATTTGCCCCTCAACACTCTCTTACGTCCTGTGCCCCTTAACACTCTCTAACGTCATGTACCCCTTAACACTCTCTTACGTCATGTGCCCCTTAACACTCTCTTACGTCCTGTGCCCCTCAACACTCTCTAACGTCCTGTGCCCCTTAACACTCTCTTACGTCTTGTGCCCCTCAACACTCTCTTACGTCATGTGCCCCTTAACACTCTCTTACGTCCTGTGCCCCTCAACACTCTCTTACGTCCTGTGCCCCTCAAAACTCTCTTACGTCATGTGCCCCCCAACACTCTCTTACGTCATGTGCCCCTCAACACTCTCTTACGTCCTGTGCCCCTTAACACTCTCTTACGTCATGTGCCCCTCAACACTCTCTTACGCTGACCGACCTGTATGTATGACCGTTGTATGTGACTTTTTGACATAACGAATGACCGGGTTCTTTAACGTACTGCTGCGGCGACACCTAGACCACCTATCTAGCATTGTAAAAAAAAATTTCCGGTACTGTCGAGATGCGAACTGAGGTTCTCTTACATGACATATGCATGTTGTACCACACAGCCACTGTGTAACTCTATCCCATGAATTATACACTGCTGCTGCTACTACTACTACTACTACTACTATTATTATTACTAAGCCTACTACTACTACTATTACTTGTACTACTACTACTATTCCTACTACTATTAGTACTACTAAGTTTAGTGCTACTACTACTACTACTACAACAACAACAATAACAATACTACTACTACTACTACTACTACTACTACTACTACTACTACTACGTTGTCACTGTGTCGGGTAAGAAGTGATGAGTCAGTGTGAAGATGAAGACTGCAGGCGACATGTGACACTACAGTCACGTGACATGGTGATATATGACACTACAGCCATGTGACATAGGTCGCGGCTTATCGTGACCAGTAATTGCGGGACTAATTGTTTCAATCAGGGGCAAGAGAGATAACTGCTGCACTATCTGTTAGGGCTGGCTCTGGTTGCTGGTGGTGCGTCTGAGAAACGTCTCCGCTCTCTGTGGCGGACATCCATCCCGCTCTTATTGCAGGGGAGGGGAAAGGGTGGTAGCACACAGCGAGGCGGAGACCACACGAGGACTTCCTCCCACTCCCTCAATATGAGAGAGAGGAGCAAGGTCTGTGGTCTGGTCATGCTGTTTACGGAGAAGGACGGGATGGGAGGGGGGGTGGAGAAAAAGGGTGGGTGGTGAGAGGAATGGCGATTGGGGGAGGGGTGTACGTTTAATGGTAACAATGATTCACAGTTGCTTCTCTCTCTACAAGGACACCAGGTATGTTAATACACAGTTTGTAGGTTGTCTCGCCAACACAAATAAGACTGAAGTTATTTAAAGCATTTTGGGCATTAGAATTATCTCTTTCTATGTTTGTCTCTGTCTGCCTGTAGCTGTCTGTCTGTATGTCTCTGTCTCTCTGTCTTTGTCTCTGTGATAGATTTAGTGCAGTACTGATTATGATGATAGTTGTCTATGTTGTGTATGTGATAGATTTAGTGCAGTACTGATTATGATGATAGTTGTCTATGTTGTGTATGTGATAGATTTAGTGCAGTACTGATTATGATGATAGTTGTCTATGTTGTGTATGTGATAGATTTAGTGCAGTACTGATTATGATGATAGTTGTCTATGTTGTGTATGTGATAGATTTAGTGCAGTACTGATTATGATGATAGTTGTCTATGTTGTGTATGTGATAGATTTAGTGCAGTACTGATTATGATGATAGTTGTCTATGTTGTGTATGTGATAGATTTAGTGCAGTACTGATTATGATGATAGTTGTCTATGTTGTGTATGTGCGTTTACTGTGCAACATCGGGGCAATGATCTGTTGTCATTTGGCTCAATATATTTTATATTTTGTGTTTGTCTGTCTGTCTGTCTGTCTCTCTATCTCTCTCTCTATCTCTTTCTCTGTCAATTTGTCCATCTCTGCAACAGCACGGAGATAGTAGGACAACGACAGCAGCGTTTATGTGGCCCTATCAGCACGTCTCATACGGCATGCTCTCGTCTTGTACGATGTTTGGCTGTACTGTACCAGGCGGCAGGGATAGCTCAGTCGTCAGAGCGCTCGACTTGTGTACGCTCGTCTCGGGCGACGTGGGTTCGAATCCTGACTTCAGCAAACTATTTTGTGATTGCTGGATAGTAGTGGCCAGCTCTCTGAGCTTGTAAGTGCGCTATATAAGAGTAATCTCTTTACTGCATGCACTTACCACAAAACTGCACTGCCCACAGCGCTGCACTGACCACAGCACTACTGACCACAGCGCTCGCCACCTGCTGAAAACAGGGCACCACAGTCAGGGCCAGTTCCATTGCAAACCTGTTGGACACAGACCAGCTGGCCAGCGTCCCGACTCCTATTAAACTTCCACTAAATATGTAAATACGGTCATCGCTTGTTTCGGTGACTTCGTCCTTAACACTAACGCAATAGGACGTTAAGCTTGGTTATTCCTCCCTTTCGGTGAGTTTGTCCCTGTCTGTATGACTCGGTTTGTTTCAGTCTGTGTCGTTCTGTCTGTCTTTCTCTCTTTTTAATGATGGTTTAAAAAAAAGAGAGAAGAAACTTGCCATAACGCGCAATAATTTTGTCACGTGTACACTTTCCTCCTGTTTCTAATTTGTAAATACAATTGTCAGCCCTAAAGTATCTCTGGGATAGCCAAGTGTGTGTGTTTGTGTGTGTGTGTGTGTGTGTGTGTGTGTGTGTGGGTGCGGGCGAGCGTGTGTGTGGGTGTGGGTGTAGGTGTGGGTGTGTGTGTGAGTTTGTGTGTGTGTTTGTGTGTGTGATTTGACAGTGCAAGCTGGTACAAATCGCCGCGCTTTGCGTCTGTTTGGGGATCTTGAGAAAAATGCGTAAATAACATCCATTATTATTATTATTATTATTATTATTATTATTATTATTATTATTATTATTATTATTATTATTATTATTATTATTATTATTATTATTTGATTAATTATTTCAAGATCCTTACATCCACACACACATTCTCACACACACACAAACACACCCACACACACACGCACACACACACACAGCAAACAAAGAAACAGAAACTGCATTCGGGATTTATTTGGAAAGTTTAGCAGATTAATCCATCAAAGAAACGAGCAAGGAAACGCATTTGTTTTATTTAAATGACTCAAAACAAAAGAAGAAGAAAAAGAAGAAGAAGAAGAAGAAGAAGAGAAGAAGAAGAAGAAGAAGAAGAAGAAGAAGAAGAAGAAGAAGAAAGCTGACAAAACTGTGTCAACTGCTGGAAGAAGAAGAAGAAGAAGAAGAAGAAGAAGAAGAAGAAGAAGAAGAAGAAGAAGAAGAAGAAGAAGAAGAAGAAGAAGAAGAACAAAGCTGACAAAACTGTGTCAACTGCTTGATGGCTTTGACGTTTAGGGATGAACTGAAGAATGGAAAGTGGATGCAGGCGCAATGCAGATTACTTTCCATCGTAAAAAAACCAGGAACATTTGAACGAAGGGGGCGTTTTGCCATTTCCGTTGCAGGTATCACTTAGTCCACAGCAAGGAAAACAAAAATAAAGCATTTTTCTGTTTCGTTGTTGAACCCAAGAAAATCTGTTAGAGCAGGAGAGAGACCGACAAACAGCGAGAGATATGGAGGTGGGGTTGGTGGGACTTTGATATCTTTTTATGTGCTATAAAAGTCACAAACGTGTTCCATAAATAATTCCTGTTAGTAATCAGCAACACGGAACAAGGATGATACTTCAAACAAGTTCAGTTTGTGATGAAGAAGAAGAAAAATTAGGAGCAGAAGAAGAAGAAGAAGAAGAAGAAGAAGAAGAAGAAGATGATGATGATGATGATGATGATGATGATGATGATGATGATGATGATGATGATGATGATGATGATGGTGAGGATGAAGGGTGCAACATTAGTTGGTTTGAGACGAGAAAAATATCAGTGACTGTAAACGGGATTCCTTGTGAAAACGCATTCAAATTTGTCGGCGACCGGCGTCAATATTGAAACGAAATAATTCAAGATAAATGTATTGTCCCCATACATTACAAAGAAACTTTGTGGCATGCCAATTTCAAATCAGCAAAAACGACGACAATAATACAGGCTAAAATACAATAATACCGGCTAAAATACAATGATAAAGCTAAAATTCATGCTCTGGTGACGTGGCTATACCATCGGAGATTCCGTTTCTTCACCACTGTGAGCATGTCATCATGTTGTCCAATGGCTTGTGTGATGGGTCTTTAGGACACGTCACCAGAGCATCAGGCCTTGCAAAGACCATCCTGCAAAGCACGGTACAAGGAGGCAGAAGAAGAGGGAGATAGAAAAAGAGACGGGAGGACAACATTCGACAATGGACTGGCTTGGCACTGAGCGAAGCCATGAGGGTTGCTGAGGACAGAGAAAGATGGAGTACGCTGGTTAAGCGATCATCTGTGCTGCCCCAACGACCTTCGAGTTACGGGATATGATAGGACAGGCTAAATACAATAATACAGGCAAGAATACAATAATACAGGCTAAAATATAATAATATAGACTAAAAAACAATAAAACGTGTGGCATTATTATATCACGTCAACACTAAACGTAGCTCTGCAGTGCATTAAAAATTAACATTCAACTTTCTATGCCACAGACACTCCACACTACGCACACTAGGCCATACATAAGTAAGCTTCCAAATAATCAGCCAACAACTCTTACAAATACAATTTACAAATGAACGCATACTTCTAAAATTAAATGAGTTATTTCGCTATCGATTCATTAACAGGGTAAAACAAGATTTTCTTTTTTTTTCTTTTTTTTTTTTGTGGGAGGGGAGGGTGTGTGTGTGTACGGGGGGGGGGGGGGTTTCTGATGTTATAAGGGAACTAATTAAATAAATTAAGAAATAAAAATGTGTGTGTATATATATATATATATATATATATATATATATATATATATATATATATATATATATATATATATATATATATATATATATATATATATATATACACTTAATGTATACTTAAATATAATGCAGATAAATATGCCTATGTATTATAATAAATAATGTATATAATTAAGGATTAATAATTAAATAATAATAATCAAACACCCATCACAACGAATGTGGAAATATATCAATCATCATCTGGAAGTACTGTAAGGTTATAAACTTTAAAACTCACCAGCGTAGGCAAGGTTGGTGTAACAATACGGCGAGCGATAGTGACGCTGAGCGCCACCATTGCAATCATCATCAGTAGCAACGACTTCATCTTGGTGAGCAGACGAAGGATAGCAAACAGTCAGTGATTACAGCAGAACAAACAGGAATGGCCAAATCCGTGGAAACAACGCAGCTTGTTTGGCTCGATTCGCAACTGAAAATGAAGTATAACAGACAAGAAAATGTTCTAGTGAAGTCCAGGTCTGTCTGTAAAAGCGCAAGTCGCGGTAGGTTTTAAACAATCGCCAAAGGTTCACAGGTTCACTCACCGTTGAGAAGTTCAAAGGTTATAAGCCGATAAGGAGATTGGAGAGGAATGGGAAGAGGTAACATTAATAATTTTAAAAAATCAATAAAAAATAATCTAGGCACACACGCGCATAGCTGACAAATTACGCATTTTCTAAAGTATTGTTGGCTCTGTTGTGACTGGGCTATCCTATCCTATCCTATCCTATCCCGTAACTCGGAGGTTGTAGGGGCACCAGAGACGATCGTTTAACCAGCGTACTCCATCTTTCCCTGTCCTCAGCAACTGACTGTTTCGCTCAGTGTCAAACCAGTCCATTCTCGAATGTTGTCCTCCCACCTCTTCTTCGGTCTTCCTCTTCTTCTACCTCCTTGCACTGTGCCTTGCAGAATGGTCTTTGCAAGACCTGATGATCTGGTGACGTGGCCATACCATCGGAGTTTACGTTTTTTCACCACTGTGAGCAGGTCATCGTATTGTCCAATGGCTTGTGTGATGGTCTGTTGGACTTCGTCGTTGGTGATGTGCTGGGTATAGGAATTGCCCAGAAGTCTTCTGTAACACCTCATCTCCATGCTTCGTATTCTTCGTTGTAGATCTGCTGTGAGGGTCCATGTTCCGCAAGCATATAGGAAGATGAAGATGACAAAGGAGCGCAGCAGCCTTAGCTTGGGATGTAGACTGATGGTCCTGTCTTTCCAAATTGGCTTCAACCTCGCCAGGGCAGCGGTTGTTTGTGTGATCCTGGAGAGGACTTCCTGTCGGGACCCAGTGCCTGATACAATGGCTCCTAAATATTTAAAGCTATGCACTGTTTTGAGGGATTGGCCTTGGACTTTGATGTCCGTGTTGATGCCTTTGGTGTTGTTGGTCAACATTTTGCTCTTTTCTGCACTTATTTCCATTCCATAGGCTCTGGAGGTGGTGGCGAGCCTCTATACCAGCTGTTCAAGTTCTTGTTCCTCTCCAGCCAATCCATCAATGTCATCCGCAAAACGAAGGTTGGAGATTGCTTTTCACTCTATGCTGACTGTGCCTTTGTGATCTGCAAGGGCATCTGACATAATGCGCTCTAGGAAGATGTTGAAGAGTGTTGGAGAGAGTAGGCATCCCTGACACACACCGATTGTTGTTCTGAACCAGTTTTTGATGGCGCTGTTGTGGAGGACTGCACTGGTAGCCTTGTCATACAGGCTTTTGATGACTTCAAGAATTTTAGGGCTGATGCTGTACACTCTCATGGTTGCCCACAGAGCTGCATGCCAGACTCGGGCAACCGCCTCTTTGAAGTCTACAAACACATGATATAGATGTTGTTGGTGCTATAGCTATTTCTCGCAGATTATTCTGAGGTTAAAAATCTGTTCAGTGGTACTTCGCCCTGCCATTAATCCTGCTTGTTCTTCAGCTATGATTTGTTTAGCTTGGATTTTCAACCTGTTGAGTATTATTTTCAGGAGGACCTTGCTGGGATGGCCGATGAGGCTGATGGTGCGGTCATTTTCACATTCCTGAAGGTTACCTTTTTTGGGAAGAGTGATGACAAGCGACTGGGTCCATGGTGTAGGCCACTCCCCACTCTGCCAGATCTTGTTACAGATAATGGTGAGTGCGTCAATCATCGCTTCTCCCCCTGCTTGAAGCACTTCCGCGGGTATGTTGTCCACTCCCGCTGGCTTCCCCTTCTTCAGCGGTTGTACTGCTGCCTCAACTTCTTCTTGGAGAATTGGGAGGATTTCTTCTTCTT
>CM072520.1:782282-799782 GCA_036898135.1 Oncomelania hupensis
TAACGTAGAATAACACAGGCAATCTCATCTTCACAGATAACGTAGAATAACACAGGCAATCTCATCTTCACAGATAACGGAGAATAACACAGGCAATCTCATCTTCACAGATAACGGAGAATAACACAGGCAATCTCATCTTCACAGATAACGGAGAATAACAGGCGAGTAATAAGCTAGCCATTAACAACAGCAATAGTCTATTTTGGGCCAAATCTGGGGGCAATCTCTCGTTCACCTAAAGTCCTAGGTAAGCAAAGTGGAAACATTGCGTTAAGAAAGATTCCCTTGAGCTCGGACAACTCTGGGTAGCCGGATGGTGAAAATGGCAGCTAAGCAAAGACGGCTAAGAAATGCCGACCTCGATTCGTGCCACTGAGGGTGAGCGCCAAGCGTAATGATTACATGATCCCCATGCTGACACGGTCATTGCACTTGCTCTTTTCCAATGAGACTTTAATGCGAAGTTCAATCATTGCCGTTGCTCTTTTCCAATGAGACTTTAATGCGAAGTTCAGTCTGTGCACGCACGCATTCCACTGCACAGACTTTAAAAATCCTGACGCTCATGCTGTAGATGGTTGGTGCCGGCTACACAATACACCCTGCTAGCACTACGTCATATCCTCCCCCCCCTCCCCACCTCTCTCCCCTCTATGGCTGCCATGCTTTGGTTGAGAAGGCAAACCCACTGTGTGGAGGAAACGTTGCGAATGAAGAGTCCCTTATCTGTTCACAACAATACCTCTACACAGTGCCGATCTTTGTTGTCATCTCAACCACAGGCCCCCAACCCAGCAACCTCCAAATGAAGAGCTGTAAAACGCAGGTGACTTCTCACAAACACAGGCATACACTTCTCCCTGATAATTGACGACTGCTGGCTGACACATTTCTCACAACACAGGTTTCATAGAGAAGAGTCGAAGAACTGGAGTGGAGAAAAGAGAGAGAGTGTGTGTGAGAGAGATGGAGGGAGAGAGTGAAGGAGAGAGAGAGAGAGAGAGAGAGAGAGAGAGAGAGAGAGAGAGAGAGAGAGAGAGAGAGAGAGAGAGAGATGGAGTTCCGTGTGGTCATGTTGTGTGTTGTGTAGGTTTAGTGCGGTCAGCGCCTTTTGCGTGCTCCATACACCAAACGATGGTGTAGGCCTAGTCAATATAAAACTTTCAAAAATAAAAATTCGTTTCTTTTTCGTCTTCTCCCTGCCTTTACACCACATGTTTGACTGACAGATGTGTGTTTGTTGTGTGTGTTGTGTTTGTGAAAGTGGTTGAAACATTGGACCGCTGTGTTGCTACAGATCGCCGCGTTTTGAGCCACATTGGTCTATCCTATCCTATCCTGTCCCGTAACCCGGAGGTCGTAGGGGCACCACAGATGATCGTTTAAACAGCATACTTCATCTTTCTCTGTCCTCAGCAGCCCTGATGGCTTCTCTCAGTCCATTCTCGAATGTTGTCCTCCCACCTCTTTTTCGGTCTCCCTCTTCTTCTACCTCCTTGCACTGTGCCTTGCAATAGTCGTTGCAAGGCCTGATGATCTGTTGACGTGGCCATACCATCGGAATTTCCGTTTCTTCGAGCCTCATTGGTGATTTGGGTAAAAGCGCGTATCTAGCATCCAATATTATTATGATTATGATTATGATTATGATTATGATTATTATTATTATTATTATTATTATTATTATTATTATTATTATTATTATTATTATTATAAAATCACGTAGTCGTTGCCGAATGACAAAGAATAATAGTCCTATTCTGGATGTAGATGTGGATTCCCGTCAGTGATGTATTGTGACGCCAATCCTGACTATATATAAAGACGACTTCAGGAGAGCTCAGCATGGTTTAAACAATGGTTTATTTAGTTAAATTTCTGATCTGACAAATACATTAATACAGTTACAGGAATACACAAAAGGCAAAGCTTAAGTGAGTGCATACCTGGATGCTCAGCATGGAAATAACTACTGAAGGAGTCAGCAGGGACGTTGGCTATATGGGTGGTACAGTGGTAAAAAAGGAGAGAGAGCAGGCATCAACATGCGTTGCAGCGCTACCAGTGCTTGCTTCTTTCACTTTACTAATTGTTGTCACCGTCAGAGCATCAGGCCTTGCAAAGACCATCCTGTAAGACACGGTCCAAGGAGGCATCGACTATTGCATCGACTATTGCAACTCCCTTCTTTCCGGCCTTCCCCGCTCCACCACTCTCCCTCTCCAACGCGTTCAAAACAATACTGCCCGCCTCGTCCTCAGAAAGAAGAAATCTGACCACGTCACTCCCTTGCTCAAAGCCCTACACTGGCTTCCCATCTCCCAACGCATTCAATACAAGACCTTGTCTCTCTGCTACAAGTCCCTCAACAACTCCGCTCCTCTCTATCTCTCTGACCTACTTCACCCATACATTCCCTCTCGCTCTGCCTCCGACCCTCTCCGCCTCCGCATTCCTCGCTCCAAACTCAGCACGTTCGGGTCCCGCTCCTTCTCTGTCTATTGCCCATCCATCTGGAATACTCTTCCACTCTCTCTCCGTCAGAAACCCTCTCCCACCTCCTTCCAGTCTGCCCTCAAAACTTACCTTTTCAAGCAGTTCTAACACTATGACCTCACTACGCACCCCATCGCCAGCTGTCTCTTACATATAGTGTCTGGTCTGTTTGTGGTATGAGTATATTTGAGTGAATGTATTTTTTGCGTAATTGTTACATGTGTCATTGTCTAAAGCGTGCACATGCGTGCGTGAGTTGTGAGTGCGCGCTTAGAGTTATAATTATTATAAGATAAGCGCATTATAAATACAGTAATTATTATTATTATTATTATTATTATTATTATTATTATTATTATTATTATTATTATTATTATTATTATTATTATTATTAGAAGAAGAGGGAGACAGAAAAAGAGGTGGGAGGACAACGTTCGAGAAAGGACTGGCTTGACACTGAGCGAAGCCATGAGGGTCGCTGACGACAGAGAAAGATTGAGTACGCTGATAAAACAATCATCTGTGGTGCCCCAACGACTTTCGAGATACGGGATAGGATAAGATAGGAGACGTCACCGTCAGACAATGGTCACTTAACTGTGTGGTCACCGTCGGGCAATGGTCACTTATCTGCGTGGTCACCGTCGGGCAATGGTCACTTATCTGTGTGGTCATTATCAAGCAATGGTTACCTAGCTGTGCGGTCATTATCAGGCAATGGTTACTTATCTGCGTGGTCACCGTCGGGCAATAGTCACTTAGCTGTGTGGTCATTATCAAGCAATGGGTACCTAGCTGTGCGGTCATTATCAGGCAATGGTTACTTAGTTGTGTGGTCATTTACCTGTGTGGTCACTGTCAGGCAATGGTTACTTAGTTTTGTGGTCACTGTAAGGCAATGGTTACTTAACTTCGTGGTCACTTAGTTGTATGGTCACTGTCAGGCAATGGTCACTTAGTTGCGTGGTCACTTAGCAGCGTGGTCACCATCGGGCAATGATCACCTAGCTGTGGGGTCACCGTCAGGCAATGGTTATTTAGATGCGTGGTTACCGTCAGGCAATGATTACTCCGCTGCAGCTACCCTACACGTGACGCTGGCTACATTATAGTCAACTTGTCAAAGGATTATCTCACGACAGCGGCAGTGATCTCCCTTCATCTCTCTCTCTCTCTCTCTCTCTCTCTCTCTCTCTCTCTCTCTCTCTCTCTCTCTCTCTCTCTTTCTCTCTGTCTGTCTGTCTGTCTGTCTCTCTCTCTCTCTCTCTCTCTCTCTCTCTCTCTCTCTCTCTCTCTCTCTCTCTCTTAAGAACATATTAAGAATTAAAAGAAAAGAAACAGAAAAATAATCTTCAAAGAAATTAATAGAAATGGACAGAAACATATCTGCAAAGAAATTAAAAAAAAAAAGGTAAAGGTAGTCCCATAGCCTTGTGGCCGTAGGGGAGCGTGATGTTGGAGATCACACTTATCTTGGGCCAGCGTAATGAGGGTGATGCCCAACTCTCTCCCTCGCTGCTTTACCTTCCCCACCCTCAAGAGAGTAGGTACTCAATCACAGTTGAGTCAACTGGGGGCGTTGTTGTTTGTCGCTTCACACCTTAGCGGTCACCCATCCAAGTGCTAACCGCACCGGACGGTGCTTCACTTTCGACACAGTAGCGAGTGCTCCAACCACTGCACTATCCGACACCCCTGCAAAGAAATTAGTTGTTAAAATAAAAAAGAAAAATAAGAAGAAAAAAAAAGAACTGAAAAAAAAAATAAAGACAGAATTTGTGTTTTGTAAATTCTTTTTGCTTGTGCATTTGGTCGTTGAAGTCTTGACGCTAATATATTTTTGTTGTTGTTGTATTTGTATTTAAAAAAAAAAGTTGTTGTTATTGCTTATATTTGTACACTGTTGGCAAGACGAGAGGGAGGCGGAGCATTGCTGTAGGGGTTGTGGCCTGTCAGTCAAAGGTACTGGTAGTCAGTGTGTGTGTCTCTCTGTGTGTCTCTCTGTGTGTCTCTGTCCCTTCCTCTCTCTGTCTCTCTCCTATCTCCCTCACTCTATGTCTCTGTCTCAGTCTTTGTCTGTCTCTGTCTCTGTCTCTCTCTCTCCCCCTGTCTATCCACCGTTGGCGTGCCGGGGGTTTCAGAATAAATAGTATCCCCACTTTGTAGAAATGTAATGCTTGAAGTTACGACTGTTTCTGTCATTCTTATTGTTCTTTTACTCCTTCGGATGAGAGTATAAACCGAGGTCTAGTCTGTGTCGCATACATTCCATCATAACGGACTTTAAAGATCCTGACGCTCATGTCCTAGACGGGTGAGTGCCGGTGACAAGAACACACCCAGCATGCACCTAGGTCCTTCTCCCCCATCCCTGGCTGCCCAGGATTGTGCTCAGTTGTCCGGGCGTCAGACCATGCGCCCAAAGGCTGCGGGTGGGCGTCACGGGCAGCTTGAGTTAGATCCTGTATCGGCCAACGCCTTGAGCAGCTCTTGAGCTGGAAAAGCGCTATATAAGAACGATTAAATAAATCTTTCTCATTCCTAATCTGTTCTATCAATCTACAGTACTATCTTCTTCGCTAGACCAGTTACCTACCTTTTTTCTTGAAAACTCTCCCAAAACTCCTCATTTGTGTATGGGGTCTGTTGGGTCAGCTTGGGGATATTGGACGCTTTCTGCCAAATGGTCACTAGGGCTTTCTATGGAATAATTATTTAGCATTGTAGCATTTATATGTATGTGTTTTGTTAATATTTTATAATGATGTTTGTATTCTATTTTGTTTTTTTTTTTGTAAACAGGGGTTGGATAAATAAGAGTACAGCCTCAACGTCCCTCGAATGGGATGACTTTATTGTGAAGTGACCGACTGCTGGAGTGCCTTCAGTGTTATTATGAAGGTTGTTTCAGCAGATCTTTTATATGGATCAGGGCCGAGACCTCTTTCAACCAAGTCGTGGTTCTGATTCGGCTCTTTGCAGTCCGCTGGACCCTATAACCAATGACCAACAAACTCTCTCTGTCTATCTTTCTCTCTGTCAGCCTCTCTCTCTTTCTGTCTGTCTCTCTCTTTCTGTTTGTTTGTTTGTCTGCCTCTCTCTCTCTGTCTCTCTATCTCTTTCTATCTGTCTCTGTCTCTCTCCTCTCTCTCTCCCTCTCTTGCTTCCTCTTTCCCCCCCTACTGCAATAACTCTCACCGAATAACAGGTTAAATTAAATTAATCTAAAACGCCAGGCCAGTGGCTTTTTATCAGGAGAAAAATGTGGGTTTGGCCGCATGTTTGCTCGTCCTGTTAATCCATTATCAAAATTTGAAGCCATCTCTCTACGTCCGATTACCCTCCCTTCGCTCCCATCCCCCACCCCTACTTTCTCACCCCCACCTCTCCAACCCCACTTCCCACACACATTACTTCTAAACCCAGTCGTGCTGTTGTCCATGCTGTGCCCGGCACAGTCAAAGTCAGTACTGTATGCATCAAAACTGAACACAATAGTATAGGCCTTAATATTCATTCATGTAAAAGACAAATAAGAAAAAGAATAAGAAGAGAAAGAAGAAGAACAACAACAACAACAAAAACACCAAAAACAAAAACAAGAAAAGCAAGAAGAACAACAAGAACAAGATAGGTGTTTGATCTTTAGAAAAACAAGACGACGAAGAAGAACAACATGAACTTTTTTTAAAATTATTATTAAAAATAAAGAACACGCACGAGAACAAGAGCAAGAAGTCTGTTCGATCTTTAGAAGTAGAAGAAGAAGTAGAAGAAGAAGAAGAAGAAGAAGAAGAAGAAGAAGAAGAAGAAGAAGAAGAAGAAGAAGAAGAAGAAGAAGAAGAAGAAGAAGAAGAAGAAGAAGAAGGCTGCTCAGTTGTCAGAAAATGAAGTACAAAATGTTTAATGTTTTAAGATTAAAAGTGGTCGGCTCGGGCAGCTTTATTTTGATCCTGGATTGGCAAACTGGGCAGCTTGATTTAGATCCTGGATTGGCAAACTGGGAAGCTTGATTTAGATCCTGGATTGGCAAACTGGGCAGCTTTATTTAGATCCTGGATTGGCAAACTGGGCAGCTTTGGAGGTGTAAAAGCGCAATATAAGACCGATACAATAAAATTAAAATAAATAAATGTTTCAAAAGAATGTTAATTCCGTTAACACCTCCCAGCCAGCAATGAACATTATTTGTGGATCATCATCATCATCATCATCATCATCATCATCATCATCATCATCATCATCATCATCATCATCATCATCATCATCATCATCATCATCATCCACCCATTGCACATAGCTACGATCGAAAGAAAGTATACTCCAGGGACACGTTGCGCAGCAGGCCAAAGTAAGTCCCTTGTCCCTTGAAGGGATACTTTGGCGAGGTTAGCAGCCTGCTCAGTTACAATGTCGGTGACAGACTAGAAGCGGAACATTTTGGGACGGAAAAAGAGCATTTTTGTAGAGAAAAGGGTTATGGCAATGGCTAAAGATAGATCTACAACTAACCCTTACCCGAACCCTTGTAGCAATATTCCGCTCACTTTTAAAACAGTATTCGCGGTTAGCAGAAACGGAAAAGTAAGTTTCGTCTCCTCTAGGCGACGAATTAGGCCACGATGTATTTGTTTCTAGGTCAACTGGCTTTTACGAACCGTTTCAGAATCTTTTCGAACAGTTTATTGAGGCCGGATAGTGTCCTCACTTGGTTTCATACAATTTAAGAATCCAAAAAGGCAAATGGGTTTTTGGGACGGAAAAAGAGCACTTTTGTAGAGAAAAGGGTTAGGGCAAGGGCTAGAGATAGATCTACAACTAATCATTACCCGAACCCTTGTAGCAGTATTCCGCTCTTTCCGTCACTTTTAAACAGTACTGCGGGTCGCATCCGCGGTTAGAAGCGAGCCCAAAGTATACTTTGAAGGGATGGAGGGAATACTTTCACCTGCTGCTAGCGGGAGTTTTGTTTGGCGATACTTTCTACCGATCGCAGCAATGTGTATTACCTCCATCATCATCATCATCATCATCATCATCATCATCATCATCATCATCATCATCATCATCATCATCATCATCATCATCATCATCATCATTTCATGGCAAAAGGTTTAGAGGTTAAACAATACAAAGCAATACGATGATTGTTGCGCGCCACATACCACTCAGTCATAAAGCGCTGTCCTAAGAGGGATTAGAAATCCCATATTGAGGTAAGAGGGTGAGAGATTCTGCAATGACGGGCACTGTCTCGCTCCTCGTTCCACTCAGTCATAAGACACTGAGCTAAGAGGGGTTTGAGACTGTATAACGACAGTGGTGACGATCACCTGCCACAGGACACGGCGCCTTAAGACCTACAGATGGGCGTGTAACCGGAGACGTGTGGAGATACTGGACGTACGTACTGTACGTACGTTTGCATTTGTCATTATCATTGCCAGAGCATGGGGGAGGGAGGCGCGCGTTGCGGTTTGGCGAAGGCAAAAATATAATGTAACGTTTATGAGAGAGAGAGAGAGAGAGAGAGAGAGAGAGAGAGAGAGAGAGAGAGAGAGAGAGAGAGAGAGAGAGAGAGAGAGAGAGAGAGAGAGAGAGAGAGAGAGAGAGAGAGATTTGTTCAGTAATTCTTGAGACAGTGGTTGGAACAAAAAAAAAAAACCCACTAACCCTAACCCTAACGGACCTTGTCATCGACAAACGGACTGACAGCCAATTATTGGCCTTTGGTTCCTAATTAGGAAGCAGCCTACCTGTAAACAGCCTACCTGTCAGCCTAAAAGGATCAAAATGAGATTAGCAGACGTTTTGTTCACGTGGCAACATTCGATGTCAAAACGCGCTTTGGCAAATAATTTACCCCAGCGACCTTGATCTTTGGGTATGGCAAATACGATGTCACGGGAGACTGGTCACTAGCCTAGGTAATGTTCCTATGAAGCTCGGCCAAAATCCTTGAGCGAGACTTGGCGAGATGAGTCTGGAGATACAACAGAAACAATAATCCGTGTGAAAACATACAGACGTCACTGCGGACTTAATCCCCGTATGTGTGTGGGGGGGGGGAGGGAGAAGGCGGGCGCAGACGCACGCGCGCGTTTGTGTGTATGAGGGAGAGAGAGAAATAGCGTGAGTGTTTGTTTATTACTGTATGTTTGTGTGTGTGTGTGTGTGTGTGTGATATATATATATATATATATATATATATATATATATATATATATACTTGTGCATGCACCACGCGCTAGGGAGTGTACGTGTGCCTGTGTGTGTGTGTGTGTGTGTGTGTGTGTGTGTGTGTGTGTGTGTAATGTTTATTAAAACCCCGTCAGTGTTTTCCATTGACGACGTCACGTAGCGTGTTGTGTGTCTGTGTGCAGAAAGCTGAACTTGAGATATTGGCAGATAAAGGTTTTGCTTCAGTCTGGTGGGCAGTTTGTTTGTCTAATCATTCTGTTGAAACATTCATTATTTCACAGATAATGGAAGAAAAATGTGATGTTTAAATATACTTGTTGGCTGAGAAATCGACACTGTAGACTGTATTTTATCACATAGGAATCCCTGCGCCATTTACCTGGAAAATGTTGGACTATATTGGGTTGGGCAAAATGCTGTGATGGAATTTCATATAACTGAAATAGGATTTTGATTATAACGTAATGGATTGTTTGTCTGTCTGCATCTTTGTCTCTGTCTGTCTGTCGCTATCTCTCTTTCCACCCACGGACCTCACACACAGACACACACATTTTTCCTGTAGGGTATTGTGATTGGTGTTGTTTATTCAATTGAGTGTAACTTACAGGTGTGACTTACAGTTGTGACTTACAGGTGTGATTTACAGGTGTGACTTACTGGTGTGACTTACAGGTGTGACTTGCAGGTGAGAGAGTTCTCAATGTAGTCAAGTTGATAGCTGCATCGCGTGAGTATGCATGCGTCATTGTTAAGTTGTCACGGGGCTGAACGCTTTATTTATTATTTTGTTGTTAATGTTTGTATTTGCTGCACTTCTCCTCCTCCTCCTCCTCCTCCTCCTTCTTCTTCTTCTTCTTCTTCTTCTGCTCTGTTCAGCGATGTTCTATTCCCCATCCCCCATGGTCATAATTGTGATCTGGGCTTATCCTGCTGTTGTCCAATAAGAAATCATTCCTGCAGGCTGACCACACGAGATCGCGTGCACAGTATTAACAATACGGCTAACGGAAGTTCTATTAACTATAGTCAGTCTTCACTTAACCCGTTCAGTGGCTAGCACGAACAGGATCTGTGATGGGTGTCTGATGCTGTTGCTACAGTGCGTGGTACGGCAAAATAAATAGGTCGTCCCGTAGAGACCTAGGGTTCAAGCCCCAACTTTCAACATTGGGGTCTGACACTCAACCCAACAACCCAATAACCAAACAATCCAACAACACAACAACCAAATAACCCAATAACCAAACAACCCAATAACCAAACAACCCAACAACCAAACAACCAAACAATCAAACAACCCAACAACCAAACGCAGGCACCATTTTCCACCAGTCCCCCGCCTCTAACAACCTCTCCCTCTTGTTCTTTCTGATAACCGAAAGTATGTCTAACTCCAATTTGTTCTCTGTGATAACCGACAGTATGTCTAACTCCAATTTGTTCTCTGTGATAACCGACAGTATGTCTAACTCCAATTTGTTCTCTGTGATAACCGACAGTATGTCTAACTCCAATTTGTTCTCTGTGATAACCGACAGTATGTCTAACTCCAATTTGTTCTGGTAGCTGGTTGTTGTTGTTGCTGTTGTTGTTATTGTCGTCGTTGTTGTTGGTTTACAGTTTTGACCAAAGTTCAAATTATGACTAAGCGGTTTTATGTCAAAACCCGTTGTACAATAAGATGTCGTTTTCAACCATCACTACTCTCTGTCTCTCTGTCTCTGTTCATGTCTCTGTCTCGATTTCTTCTCCTCCTCCCTTCACCCTCCACTCTCTCTCTCCCTCTCTCTCTCTCTCTCTCTCTCTCTCTCTCTCTCTCAACCGTTATCTCTTATCCCTGTTAGGCAAGGAGCACTGAACTCCATCCTCCATGACAAAAGGCAGGGATGAGTTACGGGAACTTGATTTATGGGGGACACCCGACTAAGGCAGGAGGTTTCGCTTGCTGCGTTATTGAATTCAGTACCAAACAAAATTTAAAATAAGGTCACGTGACGTAATGAAGGTCACGTGGCAAAGGGGAAGGTCACATGACAAAGATGAAGGTCATAATAGGCATACAGCCGTATATTCTAAGCAGGCGGCTGGGGTCTTATTAACAGTCCGGACTGCGATTTACCAGTGCAGGCACAAGATACCACAACAAATGGTCGTGGCAGTGCTTAATGTCCCATGATGCTTTGTCTCGCAAGAGAAGGGATTGGAGGGGGGGGTGAGAAGTGGGCTAGGAGGGAGACGGTAGGGAGTATTGAGGGGTCAGGAGGGGAGGGGCGATGAGGAATAAATCACTTGGCCATAAAACGGCACCAGTTCTGTGGAACTCTCTCCCTCAGAGTATCAGACAGTGCTACCCTTCAAAGCTTTGGCTATCGTCGCAAATGCCTTTTATTTATTTGAGCAAAGTTTACCACCTGTCATAATTCCTCGTAAGAGATCATACCGATTTGTTGAATTGAATTGAATTGAATTGACTTGAACAGTTGATGGCTCGGAAAATCAGTTTCTGACTGCGGACCCCTTAATTAACTTAGCGCAGCACCTTTTTATATGAGGTGGGCTTTTCTTTTCTGACCCTATATACATTTTAGTTTATTTTAATTATTTATTTGTTTATTTATTTAGTTGTTGATGATGATGATGATGACGAGGATTATTATTATTATTATTATTATTATTATTATTATTATTATTATTATTATTATTATTATTTTTATTATTATTATTATTATTATTATTATTATTATTATTTAGTGTGCGGTGTGACGTGTCAAGTTTGGTGGGCAAC
The DNA here is from genome assembly GCA_036898135.1 of Oncomelania hupensis. Taxonomy (NCBI): domain Eukaryota; kingdom Metazoa; phylum Mollusca; class Gastropoda; order Littorinimorpha; family Pomatiopsidae; genus Oncomelania; species Oncomelania hupensis. The sequence goes on from CM072520.1 coordinate 793,771, forward strand.
TTCTATGTGTGGCGTGCTGAACGTCATGAACATGACCCAAGAACAGTTGTGTTGATATCATCATCATCATCATCATCATCATCATCATCATCATCATCATCATCATCATCATCATCATCATCATCATCATCATCATCACCATCATCATCATCATCATCATACTCGTCGTCATCATCATCATTAGACATCATCATCATCATCGATCATCATCACCATCGGCATCGATCATTACCATTACTATCGACTCATTATCATCATCATCATTATAGTCATCGTCGACATCATCATCATCATCGGTCATCATCATCGATCATCATTACAATCGGCATCGATCATCATCACTATCGATTCGTCATCATCATCATCCTCGTCTCGTCATCATCATCCTCGTCGTCGTCATCATCATCATCATAGTCATCAACATAGTCGTAGTCGTCATTATCATCATCATCATCGTCGCCGTCATCTTCATCATCATCATCATCATCATCATCATCATCATCTTCATGATGTCATCGTTGTCATCATCATCATCATCGTCGTCGTCGTCGTCACCATAATCATCAGCATCATTATCGTCGTCGTCACCATAATCATCAGCAACATTGTCGTCATCATCATCATCATCATCATCATCATCATCATCATCACCATCATGAACACAACCTCAGTACTTATTGATGACTAAGGACTGTGGAAGAGTGGTCCTCTCTAAACTCATTTGCTGCTCTAAGGCCCCACACAGACGCAGCCTCACTTTTCCTTCATCAACGGATACTCTTATGTTATGTTATGTTATTAGTTTATAGTCCCCTCTCTTCCACTCTTTCCCCGCTGATCCTATTTATAGGAGGTCCGTGTTTCAGTAGCGTTGAAGAGGCTAATCGATCCATCACCCAACTATCTCTCTCTCTCCCGTTCTTCACTATTGAGATGCGTTCAACTTCAAGCGTTGATGCATGTGTGTGTGTGTTTAATGTGTAAGGCTGTCGTTGGCAAATGTCGGTGATGTTGAAGTAATGCCAGGCGACCGTGTCTCACGCTGTTTAGACTTTCTGCATCATTGGGCTTCTGTGGACTTGAGAGAGGGAATTGGGTGTGACTCTCTCAACGCCTCCCCCTCTTGCCCTCAAAGCCATAGTAGTATTTCACTATCTCAAACCATCAACACAGCTAAGCCTAAGCGTTGTGTACGGTGAGTTTCCTAAGTCAACTAGCCTTGGTGTTTGTCTAGGACATAACGCAGATGCACTGACCTAGATTAAACTAAAAGGTGCTCAACTTTCTTACTTCACAACTCAATAAGTGTTGTACTTCACAACTCATTAAGTGTTGTACTTCACAACTCAATATGTGTTGTACTTCACAACTCATTAAGTGTTGTACTTCACAACTCAGTAAGTGTTGTACTTCACAACTCAGTAAGTGTTGCACAATCTTTGAATCTGCCGTATGGTGTCTCTTCAACCTTGTGACCTGCCTGCCTGTTATTTCACAACACATTTTGCTATTTTCTTCACTGCCTAAGTACACTGCACATTGGATAGTTTGAAATAAACATTACTACTACTATGCCATTGTAACTTATTACATGCGCGCAGATCAGATCACAATTTTATTTAACAATTGTAAAAGCCCTTGGGGCTTCAAACAATCGCAATTACTGAATTAGTAGAACAAAATAACTTTAAAACAATACCATCATAATATAACAAAATAATCAAGATCTGTGCACACCACAGGACACCAGTACAAGCAGAAAGGTTTGAGCGCTCCAGCGCTGAGGCTGGTTCTACGGTATTCTAAAGTTCCTTGGGGTGATGGCTCCCAACAGCTGCTAGCCTGCCACAAACAGGCCAAAAGATCTACACACACCTAGCAAGCACCGTTCCAGGCTAAAGAACTGGGTCAGTGGCTGCAAAGATCCCTATCGTTCACTGCTGCGACCACAAATCTTGATCTGTGTATGAATATATCACCCCATGGAGTGACGACTGCTCTCAGCAGCATCAGCAGCAGTCATAATAATAATAATTAATAATAATAATTACTGTATTTATAATGCGCTTATCTTATAATAATTATAACTCTAAGCGCGCACTCACAACTCACGCACGCATGTGCACGCTTTAGACAATGACACATGTAACAATTACGCAAAAAATACATTCACTCAAATATACTCATACCACAAACAGACCAGACACTATATGTAAGAGACAGCTGGCGATGGGGTGCGTAGTGAGGTCATAGTGTTAGAACTGCTTGAAAAGGTAAGTTTTGAGGGCAGACTGGAAGGAGGTGGGAGAGGGTTTCTGACGGAGAGAGAGTGGAAGAGTATTCCAGATGGATGGGCCGTAGACAGAGAAGGAGCGGGACCCGAACGTGCTGAGTTTGGAGCGAGGAATGCGGAGGCGGAGAGGGTCGGAGGCAGAGCGAAGAGAGCGAGAGGGAATGTATGGGTGAAGTAAGTCAGAGAGATAGAGAGGAGCGGAGTTGTTGAGGTCTTGTATTGAATGCGTTGGGAGATGGGAAGCCAGTGTAGGGCTTTGAGCAAGGGAGTGACGTGGTCAGATTTCTTCTTTCTGAGGACGAGGCGGGCAGTATTGTTTTGAACGCGTTGGAGAGGGAGAGTGGTGGAGCGGGGAAGGCTGGAAAGAAGGGAGTTGCAATAGTCGATGCGAGACAGGATGAGGGAGACAGCAAGTTTGGTGGCAGCTTCAGTGGTGAGGTATTTTCTGATCTGACTGATTCGACGGAGGTGGAAGTAGCAGGCCCGGGCGGTTGCAGAGACAAAGCTAGTCATTGAGAGAGAAGAGTCAAGGATAACGCCAAGGTTCTTGGCAGAGTCGGAGAGAGGGATAGAGGTACCGTCAAGCTGAAGATGGAGAGAGGAGGGGAGCTGAGGGAGTTTCTGGCGTGTGCCTACCAGCATGGCTTCCGTTTTGTCGTCGTTCAGTTTAAGTTTGTTTGCTGTCATCCAGTCCTTCACGTCTTCACAGCAGTCGGCCGTGCGAGTCAGGAGTGCCTGAATGTTGTCAGGTTTGTCTTTGTCTTGTAGTTGTGAGTCGTCAGCATAGAAGTGGTGGTTTATGTGATGAGACTGGATGATGTTGGTCAGAGGGGAGGTGTAGAGTGTAAAAAGGACCGGACCCAGGACAGATCCCTGAGGAACTCCGCAGGAGAGCCTAACTGGGTCAGAGGATATGCCATCGATGATAACGGACTGCCGTCTGTCGGAGAGGTAGGAAAGAAACCAGGAGTGAGCGGAGTCAGTGATGCCAAAGGAGTGTTGAAGGCGGTGGAGGAGGATAGAATGGTCAATAGTGTCGAAGGCGGCAGAGAGATCGAGTAGGGTAAGAAGGGAGATGTTGCCTGAGTCAGTTGAGAGAAGAAGATCGTTCAGAATATGTAAAAGGGCTGTTTCAGTGCTGTGGTGCTTGCGATAGGCAGACTGGAAGGGACTGAGGAGATTGTTGATGGTGAGGTGAGCGTTGAGCTGGTTGAGGACAACCTTTTCAAGTAGCTTAGACAGAAAAGAGAGATTGGAGACTGGGCGATAGTTTTTGAGGTCATTTGGGTCAAGGTTGTGTTTTTTGAGGAGAGGGCGAACGATGGCAGACTTGAAGATATCAGGAACGGAGCCAGTTTCTAGAGAGGTGTTGATGATATCGGTGATGAAAGGCAGAAGTTTTGGGAGACCGTCCAAATACAGGGAAGCTGGGAGGGGTCTAGTTCACAGGTTTTGAGAGACATAGTCTTTATGATTTTGAGAAACTTCTGCCTGAGAGAGAGAGCGGAAAAATGAGAGGGGGGTGCCTGTGAAGGGGGAGTCAGGAGGGCAAGGCGGAGATGGTAGAATGTCAAGTGTGTTGCGCAGAGATTGAATTTTGTCAGAGAAATAGGTGGAAAAGGCGGATGGGAGTTCTTCTTTTGTGTGTGTGTTGGGGAGTGGAGATTCTTTAGGTGTGCCTAAGAGTTTGTTCATCGTAGCGTAGAGAGTTTTGGAAGAAGTGGATTCTAGGATTTTGTTTTGGAGGTGTTTGCGTTTGGCATCAGAGATCAGTCTGCAGACTTTGGATCTGATGGTTTGGAAAATCTGTCTGTGAACGGTTAGGCCAGATAAGCGCCAACGGCGCTCAGCTTGCCGACGCTCACGCTTGGCCGTTGCTATCTCATGGGTGAGCCAGGGGGAAGGGAGTCGGTCGGGCCTGGAGCAGGAGGTGACAGGGGCATGGTTGTCAAGAAGTTTACGGAGAGAGGAATCAAAGTGAGAGATGCAAGATCAGAGGAGGAAGAGTCAGAAAGAAGGTCGACAGCTTCGGCGAAGAAGATCTCACGGTTGACAGGTTTTAGTTTGCGGCGAGAGACAAGGAGTTGTTGTTTGTGAGGGGGAGGTAGATTGAGGAAGACGAGAATAGCGAGGTGGTCGGAGGGGAGTACAGAGGAGATGTCAGAGTCGAGAAAGAGTTTATCGGAGGTGCGAGTGATGATCCAGTCAATGGTGTGGCCAAGACGGTGAGTAGGTTGTGTGATGTGTTGTGTAAGATTGTGGTTTGAAAGTGACCTGCATAGGCGTTTTGTGTCCGGGTGATCAGGTTTGTCAAAGTGAAAGTTGAAATCACCAAGGAGGATGTGTTTGCCGGATCGTGTGCTGTAATGGTCGAGGAGGAGGTCAAATTCAGTAAAGAACATAGAGTTGGTGAGTTTGTTTTGGGAGCTAGGCGGAGGGCGATAGATGCAGGAGAAAATGACTGAGTGGCCGGGGAGTGTTGCTTTGGCCTCGACATATTCAAATGAGGGATGTGTGAAGGGCAGAGATTGAGTGAAAGAGAGGTGAGCAGAAAGGCAGTCCCTGTAAATGATGGCAATGCCGCCTCCCCTGGAAGCGCGCGGAAAGGAGGCAAGTCGGTAGCCACTCGGAGTGGCGCTTGCGATAGTAGGTTCGTCACCCACTGGCCGGAGCCATGTTTCAGTTATCACGACAATATCTAGGTCATTGTCCCGTAGGAGTGGCAAAGAGAGTTTTGGCCATTTCGGTCTGTCTTCAGTTGTTGTCAGAAGGCGTGGCATGTCCAGCGCCTTTTCATGTTTTGACAGCAGCTGACATGACTAGCTCTTTTGCTATACTGCCGTATATCAATCTTAATTACTAATCATTACCTTACTATTGTTTCCAGGCGACGATTTAGTTAAGATACTGATTAGTTTGTTCTATGTTCCCCAGGCCTAAGTTCCCCCCTAAAGTTTTTATTATGACAAACAAACAGATACACACCAGACAGAGGCGCGCACACACACACACACACACACACACACACACACACACACACACACACACACACACACTCAAACAAAAGTAATGGTATTCAGGAAAGGTGGACATTTGGCTAAAGCAGAAAAATTGTACTATCAAGGAAAAGAAATTGAAGTTGTAAACAGCTACAAGTATTTAGGCTTTACTCTTACAACAAAGATGTCTTTTGATATTGCGCTCCAAGAGTTTGCAGGCAGAGCCAAAGGTAAGGTGGTGGAGATCATGAAAACAATGTGGAGTTTGGGAAGCATGGATATAAATATTTTCTTTAAGCTGTTAGATGCCCAGGTTAAACCTATGCTTCTGTATGCAGCAGAAATATGGGGCATTACACGTTTTCATGCTATTGAGTCTACACATTTGTTTGCTTGTAAGCGTATTTTGAGTGTGTCTCCCAGGACCCCAAATGTCATGGTTTATGGAGAACTTGGTCGTTATCCACTGTTTATTGACAGTGCTCTAAGTGCAGTCAGATTTGCAAGACATGCTTCTTGTTAGACTACCAAAGCAAACATATGAAATGGACAAAAACAGATTTTTGAGGCTACCTGTAGGTCAGACTGATGTACATAACTGGGCTTACAATATAAAACACTGTTTTGACATGTTTGGTTTTTCTCATGTTTGGTTGAACGGGGGAGTAGGAAATAAGAAAGCTTTTTTACGTGTTTTCAGACAACGTATGATAGACTGCT
>CM072520.1:804782-847282 GCA_036898135.1 Oncomelania hupensis
ATGGGTTGCCGCCCAGTCTCCAGTAGACTCATTACCATCCGTCTGAGAGCAACCCCTTTCAACATTATCATCATCCAGGCCTATGCCCCAACATCAGACTATGAAGACAGCGAAGTGGAAGATTTTTATGAAAATATACAGGCGGTCCTTGACCAAGTGCCGAAGAAGGACATAGTCATAGTGCAAGGCGACTGGAATGCCAAGGTTGGCCAAGATGCGCACCACAACTGGGGAGACACATGTGGACCCCACTGCAACAACGAGACAAATGACAGGGGTCTGAGGCTATTGGAGTTTGCCAGATACAACAATCTGGTACTGGCAAACACGCTTGGTCTCCACAAAAAATCCAGACGATGGACATGGCACAGTCCCGGCGGGGAACATCACAACCAGATCGACTACATCATGGTCAAGAAACGCTTCAGATCAAGCATCAACATTGGCAGGACACGCACTTTTCCAGGAGCAGACATTGGAAGTGACCACGATCTCGTGATGATGTCTTTCCGGCTCCATTTGAAAAGAGTAAATACAGCAAAGTGCACTAGGCTGAAGTTCGACCTGGACAAACTGCAAGACCCGGAGGTGGCAAAAATATTTCAGGCCACAATTGGAGGGAAATTTGCACCACTGCTTATTTTGGGGGCAGGCGAAGTAGATGTCAACACCATGACCAATACCTTCAACTCAGCTGTAACAGATGCCGCCACTGAGATCCTTGGCAAGCACCGACCAAAGAAGAAGCCGTGGATCACACCTGAACTTTTGGATCTGTGCGATAAACGAAGAGAGTTAAAAAAGAAAAAGAACACCCCACAGGGAGCTGATGTCTACCGAAAAATCAACAATGACATCCGAAAAGGCATGCGCACAGCAAAGGAGAACTGGATAGAAGATCAATGCCAGGAAATAGAGAACAATCTGAACAAGAACAACAGCAAGAAGGCCTACCAGACTGTGAAGCGGCTGACAAGTGTTAAACAGCCCAAAGTCTCCACTATCCAAAGCAAGTCTGGCATTTGCCTTACAGAAGAACAAGAAGTCTTGGACAGATGGACAGACTACTGCTCTGACCTTTACAACCATACACCAAATGGAGACCCATCAGTTCTAGCATGTCCCGAGAGCAGAGAAGAAGAAGAAATCCTCCCAATTCTCCGGGAAGAAGTTGAGGCAGCAGTGCAATCGCTGAAGAAAGGGAAGTCAGCGGGAGTGGACAACATACCAGCGGAACTGCTACAAGCAGGAGGAGAAGCGATGACTGATGCTCTCACCATTATCTGTAACAAGATCTGGCAGAGTGGGGAATGGCCTACACCATGGACCCAGTCGCTTGTAATCACTCTTCCCAAAAAAGGTAACCTTCAGGAGTGTGAAAATTACCGCACCATCAGCCTCATCAGCCATCCCAGCAAGGTCCTCCTGAAAATAATACTCAACAGGTTGAAACCACAAGCTGAACAAATCATAGCTGAAGAACAAGCAGGATTCATGGCAGGGCGGAGTACCACTGAACAGATTTTCAACCTCAGAATAATCTGTGAGAAATACCTACAGCACCAACAACATCTATATCATGTGTTCATAGACTTCAAGAAGGCATTTGACCGAGTCTGGCATGCAGCTCTATGGGCAACCATGAAAGTGTACAACATCAGCCCTAAAATTATAGAAGTCATCAAAAGCCTGTATGACAAGGCTACCAGTGCAGTCCTCCATAACAGCGTCATCGGGAACTGGTTCAGAACAACAATCGGTGTGCGTCAAGGATGCCTACTCTCTCCAACACTCTTCAACATCTTCCTAGAGCGCATCATGTCAGATGCTCTTGCAGATCACGAAGGCACAGTCAGCATAGGGGGCAGAGCAATCTCCAATCTTCGTTTTGCGGATGATATTGATGGATTGGCTGGAGAGGAACAAGAACTTGAACAGCTTGTACAGAGGCTTGACACCACCTCCAGAGCTTATGGAATGGAAATAAGTGCAGAGAAGACCAAAATGATGACCAACAACACCAATGGCATCAACACGGACATCAAAGTACAAGGCCAATCCCTCAACACAGTGCACAGCTTCAAATATTTAGGAGCCATTGTGTCAGACAATGGGTCTCGACAGGAAGTCCTCTCCAGGATCGCACAAACAACTGCTGCCCTGACAAGGTTGAAGCCCATTTGGAAAGACAGAACCACCAGTCTACATTCCAAAGTAAGACTGCTGCGCTCTCTGGTCATCTCCATCTTCCTATATGCTTGCGAAGCATGGACCCTCACAGCAGATCTCCAACGAAGAATACAAAGCATGGAGATGAGGTGCTACAGAAGACTTCTGTGCATTTCCTATACCCAACACATCACCAACGACGAAGTCCGACAGACCATCACACAAGCCATTGGACAACACGATGACCTGCTCACAGTGGTGAAGAAACGGAAACTCCGATGGTATGGCCACGTCACCAGATCATCAGGCCTTGCAAAGACCATTCTGCAAGGCACAGTGCAAGGAGGTAGAAGAAGGGGGAGACCGAAAAAGAGGTGGGAGGACAACATTCGAGAATGGACTGGTTTGACACTGAGCGAGGCCATGAGGGCTGCTGACGACAGAGAAGGATGGAGCGTGCTGGTTAAACGATCATCTGTGGTGCCCCTACGACCTTCGGGTTATGGGACAGGATAGGATAGGATAGGATAGCCACGGGGCCTGACTTTGTCAAACGGGTAAATGAACATACTTCTGTTTCATCGTGATATATTTATATTATTGTTGAAATTATGTTTGTAGAATTTGCCATGCATAGATGTGAATTGTTAATCCGAATTTGCGTGAACACGTGTTAAGCACGACCGGCCGACGCCATCTTGAATTATGTACGGAACCACTGTTGTTGAACCTATATGTATGTTTGCAGACCAGTGGCTGTACCAGTGACTGTTTATAATATTATTAATTCTTTATGTGTTTAGTTAGCCACGATTTATATTTATGTATGTATAGGAAAGTAGAGTGCAGAGTCCGGGACCACGGACGTAGCAGAATGTTCGTCGCTTATGTATAGAGATGTGGAGCTATCACTGAGGGCTACTTTGGCTTTCAGTGAGACGCTCTGCACAAACCTATTATTCAAGGTTGTGCAGAATTTCGTCTCTTATATTACAGACGAGCAGGCGAGCTATAACGTGCGCCCAACTCCACAGGAAAACCGAGTTGGCTGTTTAGCCTCTACAGCACAAGCCTGAGAGAGCAACCCTGGAAAACACCCTGCAAGACCCCACAGCGTGGCAAGGGACCAAACTACACGACGACACATCGTAGGCTGTGGCTATACTGCGATGAATTGAATTTCACCCGTCACCTCCTAGTCTACTGAGAGAGATCTCTCAGAGCGTTGCTCCTTCTCGTGTGAGGTTCAGACAAAGAATGACTCTACCTAGCCTTGGGGTCAGCCAAAGCCTGCAAAAATCTAGTGATACCTGAGCGCCGTCTAGCGGGGGTGGCTATACGTCAGCTGGATGAGGTCACTGCCTACCTTAGCGAGAATTAGCTTACACATGCTTAGCACAGTCCTGGCTTGTGTCGTTTGCTAGGCACCGACTTTAAGTTACAAAGGCTACAGCAGGATGAACTGTTTGAGGCGTGAAGTCTTAGTGCGGGGTCCAATCTAGCCTTCTGTGACAATGAACAACTACAACATCAGTTGGACCAATCTCTTTACATTTCTGTAGCAATCAAACGTTTTAAATTTTGAAAACAGAACAAACTCCATTTTATTTGACGTACAACAAGATGGCAAGTCACTCAAATGTAATTACAGACACTGACAAACAAACAAAACGCATTTTCAAAAGTAACAATTTTGCTGGCGGTTTTAACGTCGTGACTGGGCTTTAGGGTAAGGAAGCAACATTAACACACGGAATGAAAGGCCACTGTGGGAACTATCTCAAGCCAAACATTATCAACATCGGATCCGCCAGTTTTTAGATACTGAGCAAAACGTGTTTACCAAATTGTGGAGCAAATAGGCCTTGACCTTTGAGAAAGTACAAATACCAATGGTCTAGCATGCTTAGCAGTAAGTTAACGTATCCACAAAGTACATATACCAATGATGTAACATACTTAGCTGTAGTCAAAGTATCCACAATGTACAAATACCAATGATGTAACATACTTTGCTGTAGTTAAAGCATCCACAATGTACAAATACCAATGACCTAACATTCTTACAGTAGTTTAAGTATCCACAATGTACAAATACCAATGATGTAACATACTTACTGTAGTTTAAGTATCCACAATGTACAAATACCAATGACCTAACATACTTAGCAGTAGTTTAAGTATCCGCAATGTACAAATACCAATGATCTAACATACTTACTGTAGTTTAAGTATCCACAATGTACAAATACCAATGATCTAACATAGCTGTAGTTTAAGTATCAACAATGTACTAATACCAATGATCTAACATACTTAGCTGTAGTTTAAGTGTCCACAATGTACAAATACCAATGATTTAACATACTTAGTTGTAGTTTAAGTGTCCACAATGTACAAATACCAATGATTTAACATACTTAGTTGTAGTTTAAGTGTCCACAATGTACAAATACCAATGATCTAACATACTTAGTTGTAGTTTAAGTGTCCACAATGTACAAATACCAATGATTTAACATACTTAGTTGTAGTTTAAGTGTCCACAATGTACAAATACCAATGATTTAACATACTTAGCTGTAGTTTAAGTGTCCACAATGTACAAATATCAATGACCTAACATAGTTAGCTGTAGTTTAAGTGTCCACAATGTACAAATATCAATGACCTAACATAGTTACCTGTAGTTTAAGTATCCACAATGTACAAATATCAATGACCTAACATAGTTAGCTGTAGTTTAAGTATCCACAATGTACAAATATCAATGACCTAACATAGTTAGCTGTAGTTTAAGTGTCCACAATGTACAAATACCAATGATTTAACATACTTAGTTGTAGTTTAAGTGTCCACAATGTACAAATATCAATGACCTAACATAGTTAGCTGTAGTTTAAGTATCCACAATGTACAAATATCAATGACCTAACATAGTTAGCTGTAGTTTAAGTATCCACAATGTACAAATATCAATGACCTAACATAGTTAGCTGTAGTTTAAGTGTCCACAATGTACAAATATCAATGACCTAACATAGTTAGCTGTAGTTTAAGTGTCCACAATGTACAAATACCAATGATTTAACATACTTAGTTGTAGTTTAAGTGTCCACAATGTACAAATATCAATGACCTAACATAGTCAGCTGTAGTTTAAGTATCCACAATGTACAAATATCAATGACCTAACATAGTTAGCTGTAGTTTAAGTGTCCACAATGTACAAATATCAATGACCTAACATAGTTAGCTGTAGTTTAAGTGTCCACAAAGACAAAATGCTGAATTTTGGTTCCCGTTGTTCTTGAGATAAGGCACAGAGTGTGTTTGGAACATACCAACAAGTGTTAGGAACATACCAACAAGTGTTTGGAACACACCAACAAGTGTTAGGAACATCCCAACAAGTGTTTGGAACACACCAACAAGTGTTAGAATCATACCAACAAGTGTTTGGAACACACCAACAAGTGTTAGAATCATACCAACAAGTGTTTGGAACACACCAACAAGTGTTAGGAACATACCAACAAGTGTTTGGAACACACCAACAAGTGTTAGGAACATCCCAACAAGTGTTTGGAACACACCAACAAGTGTTAGGATCATACCAGCAAGTGTTTGGAACACACCAACAAGTGTTTGGAGCACACCAACAAGTGTTTGGAGCACACCAACAAGTGTTTGGAGCACACCAACAAGTGTTTGGAGCACACCAACAAGTGTTTGGAGCACACCAACAAGTGTTTGGAGCACACCAACAAGTGTTTGGAACACACCAACAAGTGTTTGGAGCACACCAACAAGTGCAACAAGTGTTTGGAGCACACCAACAAGTGTTTGGAACACACCAACAAGTGTTTGGAACACACCAACAAGTGTTTGGAACACACCAACAAGTGCAAATGGGAAAGACCGACCGCCAACTGGACTGTACTGACGGATGGCCCACTACCTGTATACAAAATTTTTTTTTAATCTTCAGTCGTTTTGAAATATGGAGCAAAACGTGTTTAGCTACAAAATGACTCCCGTAACCTTGACCTTTGCGGTAGAGCAAATAGGATGGCACGGGAGACAGACCACTAACTTAGGTAATGTTCCTATCAATTATGGTCAAAATACGTTCAGTGATTCTTGAGATAAGGCGTCCAGCGGACCCTCCGACCCACCGACTGATAGACCGACATTTTGCTCGGTCTGCTCCCCCTGACTATTTTAATGTATTTCCAGATAAGTCTGGAAATACAAAACTCACTAAACAGTGCTCTTCCTTGTTGCTTTTTATATGATAATGTGTGTGTGTTTGTGTGTGTGTGTGTGGGTGGGTGGGTGTGTTTGTGTGTGTGTGTTTGGGGTGGGAATGGGGTTTAGGGGAGATTACTATTATGGAAAAAACCCACTAGAAATAGCAAGCCTGTTGTTGACAGTCCTCATGTGTAGAACGTCGTTAAGCTCACTGACTTTCAATTTAATGATATATTGTTTGTTTAACTCCACATTTGCCATTTCTAATGTAGACTACAGAGGTTAAAGCTCCCTTAAAAACCTTTTTAGCGGTTTAATGCAATTGTTCCCTGTCAATGGCTTTGTCGCTAAGCTTTAATGTAAATGTTAATTATTCCCAAGGGAGGGACAGAGACAGAGATAGAGATTTGTAAGGGATGAGGAGGGGAGGTAATAGAACAATTAATTTAAAGTAAGCGTATCAAATCCTATCAAATAATTATTTGCTATATTGGTTTTCCATTACGCACGTGGAATGAGGTTGAACGCGTGTTGATGACGTTCCACACACAATGTGATGACGTTCCACACACAATGTGATGACGTTGAGCACAGTTATGATGACCTAGGCCACATATGTTGATGAAGATTATGATAGGAGCTAGACGAGAGTATCGAATGATAATATGATTTTTTTTAAATGGGACGTAATAAAGTATAATTAAGAAAATATTATTTTATTTAGTTATTTCCCTTGTTGTTAATTTCACATGATTTCGGTCAGCGCATTTGATGCATATATTTCAAATGCGTTCACTAGTATTTTATCACTCTTTGATGGTATTTTGTGGGTAACTGAGGTATTTTTGCTAACCTCATAGCTCGTGCCACCCCACGAGGGTTGGTAACTGAGGTATTTTTGCTAACCTCATAGCTCGTGCCACCCCACGGGGGGGTTCTCTTCTTACCCCACCCCTTCAACATTCCCTTGTGTCCCCGGTGGCGCGTCCCCGATTTCGCTGAGAAGGCAACCCCAGTGTCGCGCTCTTCAATGACCAATGTGATTCCAAGTCCAAATCCACTTAAACCCACTAATTAGTTATGTCTGCTGCACAAAGTGATGACACAATTTCACAAATTATGAGGATGTTTATCTAATGAATTAATACCGTAAAATACATAGAATGATGGCGTCAAACATTTTTGTGGCTTCCTTCCCTTTATTTATTTTGTTTGTTTATTTATTTTCTTTCATTTCTTCTTCTTCTTCTTCTTCTTCTTCTTCTTCTTCTTCTTCTTCTTCTTCTTCTTCTTCTTCTTCTTTATTGTGTGTGTGCTTGTGTGTGTGTGTGTGTGTGTGTGTGTGTGTGTGTGTGTGTATGTGTGTGTGCTCTTCTTCATATTTTGTTGGAGTTATTTTATGAGACGACATAAGAGAGTTATTTTTACATTTTCTTGACTTCAGTTTCGCCCCAATAGCTAATAGCGACGTGTTAATAAAATGAAAGGCGAGAGGTGATTGGATTACCAAATGAAAGGAAGAAGCTGATTGGCTTACTGCCGGAAGGGTGAACAGCGAGATGAGTGTGGCGACACCTAAGGGCTGTGTTAAGGCCCGTGGCTGATGTGATATCACTCTCTTTGGGCTTTAGGGGTAAACGCAAGAGAGTGAACTGTAAAGTGCTTCTTTATATTTCATAGTCGTCCCTTTCTGAGTCTTCTTCTTCTTCTTCTTCTTCTTCTTCTTCTTCTTCTTCTTCTTCTTCTTCTTCTTCTTCTTCTTCTTCTTCTTCTTCTTCTTCTTCTTATTCTTCTTCTTCTTCTTCTTTTTCTTCTTGTTTTCCTTCTTTCAGTTGAGGTCACATTGTTCATTATTCTGGTTTATAATACTGTGGTGTCCGCTGTGGAGAATGAGAGAGAGAGAGAGAGAGAGAGAGAGAGAGAGAGAGAGAGAGAGAGAGAGAGAGAGAGAGAGAGGGAGAGAGAGAGCGAGAGAGAGAGAGAGAGAGAAAGAGAGAGAGAGTAGAGGGAGAGAGAGAGAAAGAGAGAGAGACAGAGGGAGAGAGAGAGACAGAGGGAGAGAGAGAGAGAGAGAGAGAGAGAGAGAGAGAGAGAGAGAGAGAGAGAGAGAGAGAGAAAGAGAGAGACAGAGGGGGAGAGAGAGAGAAAGGGAGAGAGGGAGAGAGAGAGAGAAAAAGAGAGTGCACTGTCTTTTCTTAGTCTCTCTCCGCACACAGGTAAATACATCTCATACTTACACACACACACACACACACACACCCACATACACCCCCCCCCACACACACATAAAAAGAAGAGTGGGAGCATGAGCGGGAGGGAAGGAAGTTGAGGAGTAGTAGTAGTAGTAGTAGTAGTAGTAATAGTAGTAGTAGTAGTAGTAGTAGTAGTAGTAGTAGTAGTAGTAGTAGTAGTAGTAGTAGTAGTAGTAGTAGTAGTAGTAGTAGAGGGTGAAGAATTTTGGAGGTCAAAGGTTTCGGTGCCTTCCTTCTCGTAACTGTGTGCGTACCAGGTCGTCGGAAGTAGTCAGGCGGGAGGGAGCTGGAAGTGAAGGATACAAAAGGAAATTAAAAAAACGAAGCTTAACGTCCTGTTGCCTACGTGTAAAAGCTTAACGTCCTGTTGCCTAAGTGTAAACGACCCATCATCACATCGCCACCTTGGCCTTGATCATTAACACTTGTCGTTGTGTTTTATAAGCGAGGCGTCACCGTGCAGGTAGTGGATACTGGCCAACGTATTATAAAATTAAAATGCCTCCCGAAGTTAGTCTAGACAAGGGCGTTAATTTTCAGTTTAGGGGCGTGCTTATTTTCCTCTCTAATGTCATCTTTGATTATCGCCCTTTAATTTTAAAACGTCAGTCTTTTCAGTCCCGCAAGGCGAATTGGGTAAGTACAGGCATACCGCGTTGATCTGCTATTACTTGTCAGGTAAAATATCTATGGCTTGCTCCACAGAAAATGTCCCTAGAAGCCTTTGTGAGGACAGTTACAATTGTTTCGTTTGTGTTATGTTTTGTTTTTTGTTTGACCTTTCGCACCCACCAGCTGAAAGAACGGTTTAAGGCGCTGGTCGCGATCAAGATATGTCTAACGCCAGTCAAGACGCAGACGGCAGCGTCCAAGGTCGAGGACCCTAGACTGCCAGCGTTTGAATGTATGTTAAACGGAATAAGCATTTCGTGCTGCGATTCATTGTAACCGTTTGGTAACTTATATCCGTTTAATACTTGTTGTCCAGTAATAACTTCTTTTTTTTCAAAACTTATTTGATGATCTAATAATAAATCTATAGCTCTTCTTCTTCTTCTTCTTCTTCTTCTTCTTCTTCTTCTTCTTCTTCTTCTTCTTCTTCTTCTTCTATATGTTGTTGCTTCTAGTTGCTGTTGTTGTTGTTCTTCTTCTTTTCCCTTCTTCCTCCTTGTTGTTGTTGTTGTTATTATTATTATTATTATTATTATTATTATTATTATTATTATTAGTATTATTATTATTATTATTATTATTATTATTATTATTATTATTATTATTATTATTATTATTATTATTATGTGGGTTCGGGGACTGAATAGAATAGACCCAACGTTTCCTGGCGTGTCGTAAGAGGCGACTAACAGGGGTGATGTCAGCACGGCATCACTGGGCGAAAGTCTTCTACACAGATCTGAAGTCACCGGCAAGGACGGAAGAACCTCATGTGACTACAGGTTCAACGACCATGTGCTCGGGGCCAAGGCGAGCCACACTGTATTCGTGGATATTAGCTGTGGCCAACAGCCTGGAGAGGATTGGGCCCTGCCAGGTCTTTTTTGACCATGACACACTGCATGATGAAAACAACCATTCACTCCACACCGGATCGGTCTTCGCCCGAGTCACCAAGGACCACGCCTTCAGTTAACCACCAGGAAGGAGGTGATAAGTGTGCTACTGATGGACAACTTGGAAAGATCCGCACGAGAAACAACATCGTCATAGGAACCTGGAATGTCAGGACCCTAACTGCGGACGGAAAATTAAAAGAACTGGCCCACGAGCTGGACCACTATCGATGGAACATTTTAGGTATCAGCGAACTGCGCTGGAAAGGCATAGGTGAAACAACGACCGACAATGGCCACAAGCTTTATTTCAGCGGGAGAGATGACAGGCACGAACACAGCGTTGGATTCTTGGTCCACAAAGACATTCTAGCCATGCGCCACTGTCATGGTTTGCCGCCCAGTCTCCACTAGACTCATTACCATCCGTCTAAGAACAGCCCCTTTCAACATCACCATCATCTAGGCCTATGCCCCAACATCAGACTTTGACGACAGCCAAGTGGAGGATTTATATGAAAATCTACAGGCTGTCCTTGACCAAGTGCCAAAGAAGGATATTTCATAGTGCAAGGCGACTGGAATGCCAAGGTTGGCCAAGATGCGCACCACAGCTGGGGAGACACATGTGGACCCACCTGCAATAACGAGACAAATGACAGGGGTCTGAGACTGTTGGAGTTTGCCAGATACAACAATCTGATACTGGCAAACACGCTTGGTCTCCACAAGAAATCCAGATGATGGACATGGCAAAGTCCCGGCGGGGAGCATCACAACCAGATAGACTACATCATGGTCAAGACACGCTTCAGATCAAGCATCAACATTGGCAGGACACGCACTTTTCCAAGAGCAGACATCGGAAGTGACCGCGATCTCGTGATGATGTCTTTCCGGCTCCGCTTGAAGAGAATAAATACAGCAAAGTGTTACGGGATATGATAGGATTATTATTATTATTATTATTATTATTATTATTATTATTATTATTATTATTATTATTATTATTATTATCCCTTCTTGTGTTGTTTGTTGCCCCTGTTGGATCCACCCCCAATATGATGGAGGTTATAGGTTGAGATCAATTATACCACTGTCATCTATTCCAGTGCCAACTTTCAGGAAGGCTTTCAAACTCAGCTGAAGGTCGTTATTTCACAATTTTCAAGGTAATTATAGTATTGGACGTCATTAGGATGTAGACGTAGTAATTGCGTCATTCCATTAGGGAGCAGTCGGTGCTTTGAGGGAGTAGTTATTGACTGGATTGTAACGACCACGTACTGTACCAGTCATTAGTGAAATAAGACAGTATTAGTGAGGACTGGAAGGTATTAAGTTTGTACCAACAAATCATAACACGTTGTCTGATGGTGGCATAAGCTTCTTTCTGCCGTGTAATGGCAAAATAAAGTCCAAAGACGTTACTTTTGACGACATCAACATTTATTTTGTGTTTGGCTTTGTGACGTCTTTTTTGTCTGTTTGGAGCGTGATGACTAGTTTTTTTGGATCTCGCTGTCCAAAAAAACCTGACTTCAAAATTCACACTGAAGATGTGTCTCTGTTAAGATGCACCAATCTCTCTCTCTTGCTCTCTCTCCCTCCCTCTCTCTCCCTCCCTCTCTCTCCCTCCCTCTCTCTCTATTTTGCTCTCTCTCTCGTACACACACACGCCATATACACACAAATCAAACACACATACACACACACACACACACACACACACACACAAACAGACGGACAAACAGAAATAAAAATATCTTGACGAAAAACTGTTGTGTTCATTAACATATGTTTAAATGAAAATAAATATTTGTGGCAAGTTTTTAACTGATTCATTAACTGCTTCAATGATTAACTGCTTAAGTTATATAGTGACTGATCGACCGATTGACTGACGAAGCTGTTGTTTGTAAGAGATACATGGGCATGTCACACTGTGTTTTGTAATTTCCCATGAGGATCCATCGCTTTCCTCGCTCCAAATTTAATTCCAGCTTCCCTTTTGTTCTACTTTCTTTGTTGCCCTTTTATTTATTTCTTCTTGTTATTGTTATTCTTGTTCTAGTTTTTCTCGTTCTTGTTGTTTTTCTTGTTGTTGTTCTTCTTCTTGTTCTTGTTATTCTTATTTTTCTTGTCCTTATTGTTGTTCTATATCTCGTCTTGTTGTTGTTCTATATCTCGTCTTGTTGTTTCCTCTTGTCTTTCTTCTTGTTCTTCTTCGGTTGATGTGATGTTGTGGAATCCATGCCACGTTGGAGCTGGGTTGATGATAGACTACTGATGTGGAATCCATGTCACGTTGGAACTGGATTGATGATAGACTACTGATGTGGAATCTGTCACTTTGGAACTGGGTTGATAATAGACCAGGGATGTGGAATCCATGTTACGTTAGAACTGGGTTGATAATAGACTAGGGATGTGGAATCCATGTCACGTTGGAACTGGGTTGATGATAGACTAGGGATGTGGAATCCTTGTCACGTTAGAACTGGGTTGATGATAGACTAGGGATGTGGAATCCATGTCACGTTAGAACTGGGTTGCTGATAGACTAGGGAAGTGGAATCCTTGTCACGTTAGAACTGGGTTGATCATAGACTAGGGATGTGGAATCCATGTCACGTTAGAACTGGGTTGATGATAGACTAGGGATGTGGAATCCATGTCACGTTGGAACTGGGTTGATGATAGACTAGGGATGTGGAATCCATGTCACGTTGGAACTGGGTTGATGATAGACTAGGGATGTGGAATCCATGTCACGTTGGAACTGGGTTGATGATAGACTAGGGATGTGGAATCCATGTCACGTTAGAACTGGGTTGATGATAGACTAGGGATATGGAATCCATGTCACGTTGGAATTGGCGTATTGTTTGTACATGACTCAAAATCAACCTTCCGCTAATGGACACAGGTCCTTCATCCCAAACCGCACTGACTTTGAGCTATTGCTTTTAAATCAACTTATGACTTGTTGTTGTTGTTATCGTTGTTGTTATTGTTGTTGTTATTGTTGTGGTTATTGTTGTTATTGTTGTTGTTATTGTTGTTGTTATTGTTGTTGTTGTTATTTTTTGTTGTTAACATTGATGTTTTTATTGTTGTTATTGTGTTGTTGTTATTGTGTTGTTATTGTTGTTGTTATTGTTGTTGTTATCGTTGTTGTTCTTTTACTTTTTCCATGCTGGCCTCAGCATCAAACTCTACCTTCCCCTCTCTCTCTTCATCCTGTGCTTTCTCTCTTTCTCTTCATCCTGTTTTTTCTCTCTTTCTCTCTCCATCCTGTACTTTCTCTTTCTCTCTTCATCCTGTACTTTCTCTCTTTCTCTCTTCATCCTGTACTTTCTCTCTCTCTTCATCCTGTACTTTCTCTCTCTCTTCATCCTGTACTTTCTCTCTCTCTTCATCCTGTACTTTCTCTCTCTCTCTTCATCCTGTACTTTCTCTCTTTCTCTCTTCATCCTGTACTTTCTCTCTTTCTCTCTTCATCCTGTACTTTCTCTCTCTCTTCATCCTGTACTTTCTCTCTCTCTTCATCCTGTACTTTCTCTCTCTCTTCATCCTGTACTTTCTCTCTTTCTCTCTTCATCCTGTACTTTCTCTCATACTTGAACGTCTCCAACCCTCTCTCTGAACTACATTATATAGGTGGATTTTCATGTTCGCCTGGCTTCATTGACGATGATGTTGGTGACGACAACGACAAGGACGACTACATTGGGCTCGTTGTGAAAGCAAAAGCACTGACAGTTGTAAATAAACGAAGAGACTTCTTGACTTGATATTTTAAATGAAATGTAGGAATTAAATTCAATATGTTAACTTTTCTGCTTTCCTGTTGTGATTTAGATTTAAAGTTTTAATAAGGTCTTATGCGGCTCTACTAACGTCCCCCGGCGGTTGTGTGGACTGGAGTGGGTGTCACATTAATTGGGAATTCCAGTTCGGTCCACTTTACGTCTGGAGCATAACTGACACGTTTTTTTGGGAGGAACTGCTTCAGGGCGTGGGTTGTTTTTGTCATATTCAGAAATGGAATGTGTAGATGGATAATGATAGTTCAGGTTGCACCGTAAGGCCCTTTTAGTTAACAATTTAACTTTATACTACACCCACCCATCTAATTTTTGAGCGTGGGTGAATGTCTGTCTGTCTGTCTGTCTGTCCCTCATAATCCTTTCTGTCTCTTCCTCTACACACATTCATCTCACTCCATCTTTCTCCAATTCTCTCTCTCTCTCTCTCTCTCTCTCTCTCTCTCTCTCTCTCTCTCTCTCTCTCTCTCTCTCTCTCTTCCTCTCCCCTTTTTCATCACTTCAGCTCGGGCGCCGAAAAAGCTGAGCTGGAAATAGGGATGTGACAGAAAATCTAAATGTAAATAAAATAATTAGGTGTGAAAGAAGAACAAGTGGTGTTGAAATGTCCCACGATAGATCTCAGCCTTTAATAAGGTTTAGAACAGAGCACTGCAATGTAAAGGTGAAGATGTTCTGCAGGACACAATCATTCAAAACCCTCACTGTCACAGTGCCACTGTCTTGCTACAGTGAAAACTCTCACTGTCACAGTGCCACTGTCTTGCTACAGTGAAAACCCTCACTGTCACCGTGCCACTGTCTTGCTATAGTGAAAACCCTCACTGTCACAGTGCCACTGTCTTGCTACAGTGAAAACCCTCACTGTCACAGTGCCACTGTCTTGCTACAGTGAAAACCCTCACTGTCACAGTGCCACTGTCTTACTTCACTGTCTTGCTACAGTGAAAACCCTCACTGTCACAGTGCCACTGTCTTGCTACAATGAAAACCCTCACTGTCACAGTGCCACTGTCTTGCTATAGTAAAAACCCTCACTGTCACAGTGCCATTGTCTTGCTACAGTGAAAACCCTCACTGTCACAGTGCCACTGTCTTGCTACAGTCAAAACCCTCACTGTCACAGTGCCACTGTCTTACTCCACTGTTTTGCTACAGTGAAATCCCTCACTGTCACAGTGCTACTGTCTTGCTTAAGTGAAAACCCTCACTGTCACAGTGCCACTGTCTTGCTACAATGAAAACCCTCACTGTCACAGTGCCACTGTCTTGCTACAGTGAAAACCCTCACTGTCACAGTGCCACTGTCTTGCTACAGTGAAAACCCTCACTGTCACTGTGCCACTGTCTTGCTACAATGAAAACCCTCACTGTCACAGTGCCATGTCTTGCTACAATGAAAACCATCACTTTCACAGTGCCAAATCTAAATCTTTCTCAATCACAAAACGAGAATCAAATATCTTTAAATTAAATTGTGTGTGAAGCCATTTTTAAACATGTCCACTAGATAGCAGGATCGCAGAAGAGTTTGTTAATCCACATGGGCCATGAAAGAGAGAGAGAGAGAGAGAGAGAGAGAGAGAGAGAGAGAGAGAGAGAGAGAGAGAGAGAGAGAGAGAGAGAGAGAGAGTTAGGGGTGGCGGTGAGGGACGGAGATGAAGGGGGAAGTGGGGTACCAAAAAGACGGAGGAGAAGAGAGAGGGGGGTGTTGCAATTAGACATATAGCGATACGGAACTACGGTGAGTGTCAGTACTGTTTCCTTTTGTCCTTCACGCTGTCATGTGATTCCTTGGTCCTTCACGCTGTCACGTGATTCCTTGGTCCTTCACACTGTCACGTGATTCCTTAGTCCTTCTCAAGGTCACGTGATTCCTTAGTCCTTCTCACTGTCACGTGATTTCTTAGTCCTTCTCAGTGTCACGTGCTCTCGCTCACTTCACTCAAGTCTGCACTGCGATGATTGTTTTTATTTCCTTTTATATTCAATCTGTATTCCCCTTTCCACTCCCTCCTCCCCACTCCTTATAACCTCCCTCCTCCCCACTCCTTATAACCTCCCTCCTCCCCACTCCTTATAACTTCCTCCTCCCCCACTCCTTATAACCTCCCTCCTCCCCCACTCCTTATAACTTCCTCCTCCCCCACTCCTTATAACCTCCCTCCTCCCCACTCCTTATAACCTCCCTCCTCCCCACTCCTTATAACTTCCTCCTCCCCCACTCCTTATAACCTCCCTCCTCCCCCACTCCTTATAACTTCCTCCTCCCCCACTCCTTATAACCTCCCTCCTCCCCCACTCCTTATAACTTCCTCCTCCCCCACTCCTTATAACCTCCCTCCTCCCCCACTCCTTATAACTTCCTCCTCCCCACTCCTTATAACCTCCCTCCTCCCCCACTCCTTATAACCTCCCTCCTCCCCCACTCCTTATAACTTCCTCCTCCCCCACTCCTTATAACCTCCCTCCTCCCCCACTCCTTATAACTTCCTCCTCCCCACTCCTTATAACCTCCCTCCTCCCCCACTCCTTATAACTTCCTCCTCCCCACTCCTTATAACTTCCTCCTCCCCACTCCTTATAACCTCCCTCCTCCCCCACTCCTTATAACTTCCTCCTCCCCACTCCTTATAACCTCCCTCCTCCCCCACTCCTTATAACTTCCTCCTCCCCCACTCCTTATAACCTCCCTCCTCCCCCACTCCTTATAACCTCCCTCCTCCCCCACTCCTTATAACTTCCTCCTCCCCACTCCTTATAACTTCCTCCTCCCCACTCCTTATAACCTCCCTCCTCCCCCACTCCTTATAACTTCCTCCTCCCCACTCCTTATAACTTCCTCCTCCCCACTCCTTATAACTTCCTCCTCCCCACTCCTTATAACTTCCTCCTCCCCCACTCCTTATAACCTCCCTCCTCCCCCACTCCTTATAACTTCCTCCTCCCCCACTCCTTATAACTTCCTCCTCCCCACTCCTTATAACCTCCCTCCTCCCCCACTCCTTATAACTCCCTCCTCCCCCACTCCTTATAACTTCCTCCTCCCCACTCCTTATAACCTCCCTCCTCCCCCACTCCTTATAACCTCGTCCTCCCCCACTCCTTATAACCTCCCTCCTCCCCACTCCTTTCTCCCTCTTCCTTATAACCTACCCATACAAACACACCCACTGTCTCTTGCTTAGAGTTGACCATCTCTCTCTCTCTCTCTCTCTCTCTCTCTCTCTCACGTCCACTCTCCTCACTCACTCTTTCCCTCTCTCCCCTCCTCTTCTCTGGTTTATCTTATTCTCTTCGTTTTAAGAACCTTCTTTTGTGGTAAAGAGAGATCCCTGATGATGATGATGATGATGATGATGATGATGATAATGATGATGATGATGATGATGATGATGATGATGATGATGATGATGACGACGACGACGACGATGATGATAATAATAATAATAAGAAGAAGAAGAAGAAGAAGAAGAAGTGCTATCAGATTGTTATAATAAACTGTTTGCCCAAGTTTTCTTTGGCAGAGGTTTATCAATCACTGGACACGTTGGAGGCCATTGTTGTTCTCAACGATTTCCCTCCACACCAAACATATTTGACTAACTTTAGACTCGACACTTTGCTTCAACCTACTGTTATTGTTTCATGCACCAGGTGGCAAAGTCGTCAACAACTGGTCTTTAGTATACCAGGGTGCATTGGGGTGGGGTGGCTACTGTTGCGGTCGTAACGGTGCCTGGGTGTGATTGAAGTGACGGCGACTTCGACAGACAGCTCTATTTACCACACACAGCCAGCATTTGAAGTCAATGTCTTTTAGCATTAAGGCCAAGTCTTGAACAATATCCAGCTGGTCAGGCAGTAATGTGCTTCGCGAACTCATCGCGCATAAAGCTGATAGATACACCAGTATGCAATTGTCTGTAAAACATAAATACAGGACAATAAACTGTTTTCATACCCAACATAATGATTTGGGACTTTGAAGTATATAATGCATTCTTCAACCATGCGGGATGTATTACTGATAAATTGCCTGTATGGTCCTGATTTGGCTCGGAAGAGTCCGCTGGACCTAAAGCAATAATCATGTAATGTAATGTAATTGCCTGTAATAAATAAATACAATACAATAAACTCTCTTTTCATACCCAAGATATAGATATGGATTCGGGATTGTGAAGTATACATTCTTTAACCATGCGGCTGTATTACTGATAAATTGTCTGTAATAAATAAGTACAGTACAATAAACTCTGTTTTCATACCCAAGATATGAATTTTAGACTTTGAAGTATAATACATTTTTCAGCCATGCGGGCCAAATTCGGGGTGCCTTCTCAACCAAAGCACGGCAGGCACAGTGCTGCGCCACACAAGACAAGGGTGGGGTGGAGGTAGGGTAATTATATTGCTGGGTGTGTTGGTGTATATCGCACTCTCTTGTCTAGGACATGGGCGTCAGGGTCTTTACAGTCCGTGCGATGGAATGAACGCGTGCGTGCTTAACCATTTTTTCGCCGACAGATAAGTTATTTTTTGTTATTGACACTTTATTGTTTACTTTTATCGGGAAATGTAGGGACTGCAAACAACAACACCGACAGGGACGAGTTAAGGTTACAACTACATGGTAAATATGTACACCACACTTCTCACATAAAGTGTATGTCAGCTAGAACATTGTCACGTCCCAACTGCCTTAGCAGAGGTTCGACATGTGCAACTTCCACACGAGAAAAAAACCCAACACCTAAATAAACTCTAAAAGACAAAACCAGAAGTAACAAGACAATTTCTTTATTTCACTCACTCATTCGCACTAAAAATTAACTCCCTTTATCCCACTTCCCAACCAACCAACCCTCAATCCCACTAATATAACCCCAAACTAATACATAAACAATTCGCTCAAAACAATAATGATAATTAAATCAAAATGGAAAATGACTAACTACAAAATGTACAAGAGATTTATAACAATGATGTCTGGAGCAGCTTACTGACAACAAGGTAAATATACAGTAAGCAACTGCTTTAAATCTTTATAAATATTCAAACTTTGTTCCACTTAAACTTCAAATAGATACAAGTCTTTTATATTATATAAAATGAATAAGAAAATTTATCCTTTATGCAAAATAGAATTGTAAAAAATTAATCTAAATTATTAATTATTTAATATCTGGCGAAATAATTCCCCCAGACAAAACTATACAATCACAGGGTTACTTAATCTAGTAGGTAATATTACTCAACAACGTTTATCAGTCAATTCAGATTAAATATATTTCAATGTGCTGTAATTTATAATTTATCACATGTAAAACGATTATTATTCCTCACAATTGTCTATCAATGGTTATAGTTATTTGTTGTGTATGGTGGAGTGTGCGTGTGTGTGTTTTATAAACGAAATAAGGTTCCTTGGACGAATACCACAACCTTCGCAACCGAGGTTGAAACACAGAACACCGGCGTAATAGGCCGAGGCACACCAGCTTCACACCAGCAAGGTTTCAGCACATCATCAATGATCTGCTCTAAGGTTTTGGTTTTGGTACATCTACAACAATACATACAAAAATACGCAACCATTAATAATTATATTACAATATGCTGCACAAGCATCCCGCTATCGGAATGGTTGTCTTCCTTTCAACATCCTTACTCATCCTCCCTGTCATCGCTCATATACATTCACAATCACCTCCTTTCTGTCATCTCTTCGCTACATAACAGCGAATTCTTTTATATCAATTTATAATCATTTAACCTATAATTCAGTTTAGAAAATTCTCACTCTCTCTAGGTATTTATGCAGCAAACAATATGAAACATAAAATAGAATTTAAGAAAACATAATTAACTATCCATTCACACTGCATGCATAACCCAACCCCCCCGAACGCTATGGCCAACTGAGAAATTGAGGTAAATAACTTACGGCTACCAGTGGATCCTCCGGCCTGTTGACAAAGACACACAATGACTGGACAAACACACAGGCACAGAAGGTTAGGCAAGGTGATATACAGGCACAAGAAGTCCTAGACGGAGTCACAGGTCACCCGACGTTATACGTAGATAACTCAGATTTCACCGAGAATACACAGTAGGTATTCTAAACAGCTTAGAACAGTTCCAGTTAAACAAACACTTCCAAAGTGTTCCCAAAACAGTCTTCCTCTTCCGATAATAGGCTCTTTTTCGTTGACGGTCTGATCAGTACGACCCACAGACAAAGTCACTAACTGGCACCTTGACCCAACTTGGATCTGTTGATTCTGGCTACAAAAGCGATATGCAACTGTTACTGCTCCCTATCAAAATATACAGTGTAAGGGGTTTTATACGATTAGCTAAGAATCTTCTAGAATATACTCGTTTTAATTATAATTCATTCCCTACACCGTTCGCGATTAGAGCACGCATTTCACACATAGAATATCGCATGGCAGCAATCAAACTTCTCAATAACAAAATAGCCAACTATGCTGTTTTCTAACATAGTGCGTTCCGCACGGGCGCAAATCATTCGCTACTTTTATTAATTATAAACCAAATTAATTTATTCTGATTCTCTCCCCTTGACTACCGTAACTTTTAACCTCTATGTACAGGCTGATGATTAAACTATATACATAGGCGCGCGACTGCAAACTGCGTAGCGTGACACAGCACCCCACCAAGACGAAAACTAACAGTTTTAGTTCTTAACAACCACGCTACTCAGTTCTGCTCAAGAAATCAGCTGGTACATTTTCCTTCCCTGGAATACTCTCCACTATCAGATCGAAAGGTTGGAGTTGAAGTGCCCACCTCATGAGTCTACAATTCGTAGTCTTTGCTTGCTGCAGGTATTGCAAAGGTCTGTGGTCGGTCTGCACAATGACTGTCCGATCATACAGGTACTGCTTGAACTTTTGTACCCCCCACACCAATGCTAAGCATTCCTTCTCTATGGTGGAATAGTTCCTTTCTGCCTGGCTTAGCTTCTTGCTGGCACATGTGATTGGCTGTAAACCCAAACCTTGGTCCTGGCACAGAATCGCCCCTATTCCAATCTCTGATGCGTCAATCTGTAGCACTAATGGTTTTTCCATGTCTGGCATACAGCATACAGGTTTGGAGCATATGCGGTTTTTGAGCGTCTGGAACGCTACTTCGCAAGCGTCGGACCACTGTACGGGACCTGATTTGCCTCCCTTGGTTAAGTCGGTCAGCGGCACCGCTATCGCAGCAAAATTCGGCACAAACTTCCGATAGTACCCTGCTAATCCAAGGAATGACCTGACCTGTTTCTTGGTAGTGGGACGTGGTGCATTCTGGATCTTGTCCATCTTTCCTTGTTCCGGCTGCACTTTGCCTTCCCCCACTATGTGTCCCAAATACTCCAGCTTGCGGAATCCCAGGTAGCATTTGGACGGACGCGCCGCTAACTGTACTTCCCTCAGACATTTAAACAAGATGTCTAAACACTCTAAATGTCTCTCTAGAGTTTCTGTGGCTACCATGAGATCGTCCATGAAGTTGTCGACTTCTTTCATCTTCAATGGCATCAACATCTTGCGCATCATACGTGAAAAAACTGCACCAGCGGTCTTCAGTCCGAAGGGCATGACGCACCATTGGAATTGCCCCTCGTTGGTGGTGAAAGCTGTCTTGCACTTATCTTCGCTCTTCATAGGTATTTGCCAATACCCCTTAGACAAATCGATCTTGCTCAGGTACTTGGCCTTTGAGAGTTTGTTGAACAGATAATCTATGTCTGGCATCGGCTCAGCGTCGAAAATTACCTGCCTATTGAGTTTCCTGAAATCGACGCAGAATCTGACTGCTCCGTCCTTCTTCTTTACTAGAACGATCGGTGAACTGAACGGTGAAGCTGCTCGCTCGATCACCCCCATAGCTAGCATCGTCTCAACCTCTGCCTTGACTGTCTCCATCTTTGAATGAGGTAACGGGTACTGTTTTGTCCTTACCGGACGGTCGTCATCCAGTCGTATTTCGCACTCATCCAACGTGGTGCGCAAAGGCAAGTCAGTCAGGATGTCAGGGTAACAAACTAATAGCCTCCTAATTCCTGCATGGATCTCCGGGCTATCTGCATCAAGATGCACGTCATCTAACGTCTCTGACTGTTTCAACACTACGGTGGGTATGCCCTCGACTGTTGGTACCTCTTCCCATTCGTCTGCTTCATCAACTACTACAGCTGTGGCAATTTGCACTCTCTGATGGTACAGTTTCAGTAGGTTGGCGTGAAACAGTTTCACCTTGTTCCCAATGCGAATCTGATAATCGCATTCGTTTCGACGACTTACGACTTCGTATGGCCCCCTCCAGCTCATTTCTAGTTTGTTGTGCTTGGTTGGCAACAAAAGCAACACTTTGTCCCCTGCTTGAAACGTTCTTGGTTTCGTTTTCTTGTCGAAGTGTCTTTTCTGCCTCTCGCCTGCTTTCTTCAGACTTTCCTTCGCTAGTGCGCACGTTTCCTCGATTCTATTTCGCAGGTCCACAACATACTGACTAGCCACCTTCACTTCTTCTCCTTGACTGTCCTTCGTCCACAGATCTCTCAGAACCGACATGGGACCCCTCACTGTCTTGCCGTACAGTAGCTCAAAAGGTGAAAAACCTGTGCTCTCTTGAGGTACCTCCCTATACGCGAAGAGCAGCGCTGGTATGTACCTATCCCATGCTTTCGGTTGCTCCTTCGTCAGCTTTTTGAGCATCGACACGAGTGTACCATTGAAACGCTCCACGAGCCCGTCGCACATTGGATGGTATGGTGTTGTTGCTTTCCCATGGATTGCCAAAAGTCTGTTTACTTCGGTCATCACGTTTGACATAAATTGTGTCCCTTGATCTGTCAATATCTCTTTGGGAATTCCCACTCTTGTCCAGATCTCCCACAATGCTTCGGCAACTCTCTCAGCCTCTATGCCTTTCAGTGCTACGGCCTCAGGATACCGTGTCGCGTAGTCTACCATGACCAAAATGTACTGGTTGCCCCTGTCTGACATAGGTTTTATAGGCCCCACAATATCGACTGCAACTCTCTGAAACGGTTCATCAACTAGAGGTAGTTTCTGCAGCGGAACTTTTGCTACCCTACCCCTGGGAACTGTTTTCTGGCATTCGGGACATGATTCGCAGAAACGCCTAACATCCCCGCACATTCCTGGCCAATAGAACACCCCCCATATCCTCTCACGTGTCCTCTTTCCACCTAAGTGTCCGGCCATCGGAGGGTCGTGCGCCAGGCGCATCACCTCTCATCTTAGCTTGCTAGGCACGACTAGCTGCGTTAGCTCCTCTTCTCCCTGATGGTGTACTCTATACAAAATACCCTTCTTTTTGGTGAAGCTAACCATCGCTTTGCCTGACTTGAGTTTCGTCCCTTGCTTCTCGCACTCTCTAGCTCTAGCTAAAGTGGGATCTTCTTCCTGCAACTTGGCCAACTGATCGGGCGTCACATCGAGTTGGAATGGCTTCGGAATCGGCAGTGCTTTCTCCTGCTTCCCTTCTGCCTTGGCCTGTGCCCTGGTCTGAACGGCGGCTATCGCACACTCTAACCCATCTACAGCTACGGGACTTCGATAGCCTCCCTTGAAGGTAACCCAGTTGCCTAGAATCACATCAGGTACAACTTGCTCGATGACGATCAATTCTACTGTACCCTTCACAAAAGCTGAGTCTACTTCTACGTACGCTGTAGGATACTTCCCTGACTTGACCTGATCAGCGAACATGACCTCGATCTCTCTACCTGTCATATCCTCAGGACGCACCCACTTGGCTGCTACTGCCCCCACCTCGGCACCAGTATCTCTCAGAATCTTCACAGGCTGACCTCTGACTGTTCCCATGCTCCACGGGTTGTACGGCTGAATGGTACTAAAACTAGTCTTGGTCATTTCCGAGTGAATCGGTCCTGAATCTGGGCTGACAGTGATACGTAGCAACTGTTTCGGACTACGGCACTCCTTCGCTACGTGACCTAGCTTCCCGCACCTAAAACACTTCACAGGACGTTTCTCCCCACTAGGTTCCCTCCTCTTATCTTCTTCACCCTTGTTGCCACTAGGACCACTCCTCGCTGCCCCTACGGGTTGACTGACAGCACGGTTACCCCCCTTGTATGGCACGCTACCGAACACTGGCCTGTTACTCACTGTCCGTTTCGCATCTACATGTAACTGGGCAATCTCAGCTGCTTGCTCGCCGTTCTCAGGCTGCCTCTCCCTCACAAACAGCTCTAACTCAGGGTTCATCACTGACAACAACTGTTCAGTCAGAAAGACATCAAGCACTACGCCCGCATCATCTATATCTTTCTTAGCCAAAGAAAACCATCTCTTCACTAAGACTTGTACTCTACTCAAGTACTGCGGAAAAGTCTCTGTGCCTTCTTTCCTACTCCCCCTGAACTGCTTGCGGTAGTAGTCAGCATCTCTCCTAAATCGCTTCAGAAGAGCCCCCCTAACCACTTCGAAATCGACTATCTGCTCTGGAGTTAACTTCAGATACGTCTCTCTTGCCTCCCCTGACAACAACGGTGACAACCTAGCCGACCACGTCTCTTCCCTCCATTTCTGAGTTCTAGCTATTTGCTCAAAGTGCTGAAGGTAGCTCTCAATATCCTCTTTACCATCAAATGGTTGGACCTTGATCTTGTAGCTATCAGGCTGAACTCTATCCCTCCTACGTTGGGCTTCTAGTTCTTTCTCTTGCTCTAACTGCGCTCTGAGCCTTTCTCTATCGTCTTCCCGGGCCTGCTCTCTAGCTGCACGCTCTTCTTGCAGTCGCAACTCGACATTACCCCGTTCAGATTCTATCTTCTTCTCTAAGAGCTTCAGTTCTCTAGCTTTATCTTTGCGCTCCTGCTCTAGCCTCCTTTCCATCAGGGCTAACTCCTCTGCTCTTTCCTTACGCTCTTGTTCCATCTTCTTCTCTGCCAAAGCTAACTCTTCTGCTCTTCTCTTCTCTTCGCGTTCCATCCTCCTCTCGAGCCTAGCTGTTTCTTTCGCTCTATCCCTTCGCTCTAATTCCATCACTCTCGCCAATCTAGCAGACTCCTCCGCTAATCTAGCAGACTCCTCCGCTAATCTAGCAGCTTCTTGCTCTCTCTTCGCCCCGTCTACTACAAAACTGGCTAGACCTGCTCCCTTCAGCCCCATGCTAGCGCCTAGCTCCTTATATCTAAGATATACATCCATGCCAACACTACTTTTTCCTGCACCGGCCTTAACTGCAGTAGGAGTAAGATCAGCTGCCATGCGAGTACTATGAGCGAAAGGCGTACTCACTGTGGTTTCCTCGTCCATCGGCGCCTGACGCGAAGCGGCTGCGTCGGCCTCCGTGTACTGATCCATCGCTCGCGCCTGCTCAGCTGCTCTCCGAGTCGCAGCCCTCGTCAGCATACAGTCGCGGACTAAGAATGAAAATGGGAAGAAAATGGGTGAATAACAATGAAACAAATAACGATTAACACCTATACAAACAGTCGAACAAATGACAAGTAAACGGTAACAGGAGCCGGAGAAGTCCCTTATCGCCTAGGCCTCGACGACAAAGCTGCTTACCTCAACCCCCCGTTTGTGCACACACGCTCGGGGTGTGAACCCTTTTGCGCAGCGCAACCTCACTCTGTGGGTTCGGGCAAATAGAATAGACCCAACGTTTCCCGGCGTGTCGTAAGAGGCGACTAACAGGGGTGATGTTAGCACGGCATCACTGGGCGAAAGTCTTCTACACAGAAGTCACCGGCCAGGGCGGAGGAACCTCACGTTACTACAGGTTCAACGACCACGTGCTCAGGGCCAAGGCGAGCCACACTGTATTCGTGGATTTCGGCTGTGGCCAACAGCCTGGAGAGGATTGGGCCCTGCCAGGTCTTTTTTGCCCAAGACACAACACATGATGAGGCTATCCACTAATTCCATGCCGGATCGGTCGTCGCCCGGCTACACAAGGACCGCGCCTTCCGTTGGCCACCAGGACGGAGGTGAAAAGTATGCTACTGATGGACAAATTAGCAAGATCCGCACGAGAAACAACATCGTCATAGGAACCTGGAATGTCAGGACCCTAACTGCGGAAGGAAAATTAGAAGAACTGGCCCACGAGCTGGACCACTATCGATGGAACGTTCTAGGTATCAGCGAACTGCGCTGGAAAGGCCTAGGTGAAACAACGACTGACAAAGGCCACAAGCTCTATTTCAGCGGTAGAGATGACAGGCACGAACACGGCGTTGGATTCTTGGTCCACAAGAACATTCTAGCCACTGTCATGGGTTGCCGCCCAGTCTCCAGTAGACTCATTACCATCCGTCTGAGAGCAACCCCTTTCAACATTACCATCATCCAGGCCTATGCCCCAACATCAGACTATGAAGACAGCGAAGTGGAGGATTTTTATGAAAATATACAGGCGGTCCTTGACCAAGTGCCGAAGAAGGACATAGTCATAGTGCAAGGCGACTGGAATGCCAAGGTTGGCCAAGATGCGCACCACAACTGGGGAGACACATGCGGACCCCACTGCAACAACGAGACAAATGACAGGGGTCTGAGGCTATTGGAGTTTGCCAGATACAACAATCTGGTACTGGCAAACACGCTTGGTCTCCACAAAAAATCCAGACGATGGACATGGCACAGTCCCGGCGGGGAACATCACAACCAGATCGACTACATCATGGTCAAGAAACGCTTCAGATCAAGCATCAACATTGGCAGGACACGCACTTTTCCAGGAGCAGACATTGGAAGTGACCACGATCTCGTGATGATGTCTTTCCGGCTCCATTTGAAGAGAGTAAATACAGCAAAGTGCACTAGGCTGAAGTTCGACCTGGACAAACTGCAAGACCCGGAGGTGGCAAAAATATTTCAGGCCACAATTGGAGGGAAATTTGCACCACTGCTTATTTTGGGGGCAGGCGAAGTAGATGTCAACACCATGACCAATACCTTCAACTCAGCTGTAACAGATGCCGCCACTGAGATCCTTGGCAAGCACCGACCAAAGAAGAAGCCGTGGATCACACCTGAACTTTTGGATCTGTGTGATAAACGAAGAGAGTTAAAAAAGAAAAAGAACACCTCACAGGGAGCTGATGTCTACCGAAAAATCAACAATGACATCCGAAAAGGCATGCGCACAGCAAAGGAGAACTGGATAGAAGATCAATGCCAGGAAATAGAGAACAATCTGAACAAGAACAACAGCAAGAAGGCCTACCAGACTGTGAAGCGGCTGACAAGTGTTAAACAGCCCAAAGTCTCCACTATCCAAAGCAAGTCTGGCATTTGCCTTACAGAAGAACAAGAAGTCTTGGACAGATGGACAGAGTACTGCTCTGACCTTTACAACCATACACCAAATGGAGACCCATCAGTTCTAGCATGTCCCGAGAGCAGAGAAGAAGAAGAAATCCTCCCAATTCTCCGGGAAGAAGTTGAGGCAGCAGTGCAATCGCTGAAGAAAGGGAAGTCAGCGGGAGTGGACAACATACCAGCGGAACTGCTACAAGCAGGAGGAGAAGCGATGACTGATGCTCTCACCATTATCTGTAACAAGATCTGGCAGAGTGGGGAATGGCCTACACCATGGACCCAGTCGCTTGTCATCACTCTTCCCAAAAAAGGTAACCTTCAGGAGTGTGAAAATTACCGCACCATCAGCCTCATCAGCCATCCCAGCAAGGTCCTCCTGAAAATAATACTCAACAGGTTGAAACCACAAGCTGAACAAATCATAGCTGAAGAACAAGCAGGATTCATGGCAGGGCGAAGTACCACTGAACAGATTTTCAACCTCAGAATAATCTGTGAGAAATACCTACAGCACCAACAACATCTATATCATGTGTTCATAGACTTCAAGAAGGCATTTGACCGAGTCTGGCATGCAGCTCTATGGGCAACCATGAAAGTGTACAACATCAGCCCTAAAATTATAGAAGTCATCAAAAGCCTGTATGACAAGGCTACCAGTGCAGTCCTCCATAACAGCGTCATCGGGAACTGGTTCAGAACAACAATCGGTGTGCGTCAAGGATGCCTACTCTCTCCAACACTCTTCAACATCTTC
Organism: Oncomelania hupensis; assembly: GCA_036898135.1. Taxonomy (NCBI): domain Eukaryota; kingdom Metazoa; phylum Mollusca; class Gastropoda; order Littorinimorpha; family Pomatiopsidae; genus Oncomelania; species Oncomelania hupensis. The sequence goes on from CM072520.1 coordinate 832,965, forward strand.
CTAGAGCGCATCATGTCAGATGCTCTTGCAGATCACGAAGGCACAGTCAGCATAGGGGGCAGAGCAATCTCCAATCTTCGTTTTGCGGATGATATTGATGGATTGGCTGGAGAGGAACAAGAACTTGAACAGCTTGTACAGAGGCTTGACACCACCTCCAGAGCTTATGGAATGGAAATAAGTGCAGAGAAGACCAAAATGATGACCAACAACACCAATGGCATCAACACGGACATCAAAGTACAAGGCCAATCCCTCAACACAGTGCACAGCTTCAAATATTTAGGAGCCATTGTGTCAGACAATGGGTCTCGACAGGAAGTCCTCTCCAGGATCGCACAAACAACTGCTGCCCTGACAAGGTTGAAGCCCATTTGGAAAGACAGAACCATCAGTCTACATTCCAAAGTAAGACTGCTGCGCTCTCTGGTCATCTCCATCTTCCTATATGCTTGCGAAGCATGGACCCTCACAGCAGATCTCCAACGAAGAATACAAAGCATGGAGATGAGGTGCTACAGAAGACTTTTGTGCATTTCCTATACCCAACACATCACCAACGTTGAAGTCCGACAGACCATCACACAAGCCATTGGACAACACGATGACCTGCTCACAGTGGTGAAGAAACGGAAACTCCGATGGTATGGCCACGTCACCAGATCATCAGGCCTTGCAAAGACCATTCTGCAAGGCACAGTGCAAGGAGGTAGAAGAAGGGGGAGACCGAAAAAGAGGTGGGAGGACAACATTCGAGAATGGACTGGTTTGACACTGAGCGAAGTCATGAGGGCTGCTGAGGACAGAGAAAAATGGAGTATGCTGGTTAAGCGATCATCTGTGGTGCCCCTACGACCTTCGGGTTATGGGACAGGATAGGATAGGATAGGAACCTCACTCCCGACCAACCACCCACTGGCCACTCATCCGACACACAAGACGACAAAGAAACAAACACTGACTTCTGGTATCTAAACAAATAACAAATAACAAATAAATCTACCCTAACTACTTCCCCCTATCCCTTCCTAGATCGATCCCACCGCTGCCACCAAATGTCACGTCCCAACTGCCTTAGCAGAGGTTCGACATGTGCAACTTCCACACGAGAAAAAAACCCAACACCTAAATAAACTCTAAAAGACAAAACCAGAAGTAACAAGACAATTTCTTTATTTCACTCACTCATTCGCACTAAAAATTAACTCCCTTTATCCCACTTCCCAACCAACCAACCCTCAATCCCACTAATATAACCCCAAACTAATACATAAACAATTCGCTCAAAATAATAATGATAATTAAATCAAAATGGAAAATGACTAACTACAAAATGTACAAGAGATTTATAACAATGATGTCTGGAACAGCTTACTGACAACAAGGTAAATATACAGTAAGCAACTGCTTTAAATCTTTATAAATATTCAAACTTTGTTCCACTTAAACTTCAAATAGATACAACAAGTCTTTTATATTATATAAAATGAATAAGAAAATTTATCCTTTATGCAAAATAGAATTGTAAAAAATTAATCTAAATTATTAATTATTTATTATCTGGCGAAATAATTCCCCCAGACAAAACTATACAATCACAGGGTTACTTAATCTAGTAGGTAATATTACTCAACAACGTTTATCAGTCAATTCAGATTAAATATATTTCAATGTGCTGTAATTTATAATTTATCACATGTAAAACGATTATTATTCCTCACAATTGTCTATCAATGGTTATAGTTATTTGTTGTGTATGGTGGAGTGTGCGTGTGTGTGCTTTATAAACGAAATAAGGTTCCTTTTCCTTGGACGAATACCACAACCTTCGCAACCGAGGTTGAAACACAGAACACCGGCGTAATAGGCCGAGGCACACCAGCTTCACACCAGCAAGGTTTCAGCACATCATCAATGATCTGCTCTAAGGTTTTGGTTTTGGTACATCTACAACAATACATACAAAAATACGCAACCATTAATAATTATATTACAATATACTGCACAAGCATCCCGCTATCGGAATGGTTGTCTCCCTTTCAACATCCTTACTCATCCTCCCTGTCATCGCGCATATACATTCACAATCACCTCCTTTCTGTCATCTCTTCGCTACATAACAGCGAATTCTTTTATATCAATTTATAATTATTTAATTTATAATTACATTTTAGAAAATTCTCTCTCTCTCTCTATTGCTAGGTATTTATGCAGCAAACAATATGAAACATAAAATAGAATTAAGAAAACATAATTAACTATCCATTCACACTGCATGCATAACCCAAACCCCCGAACGCTATGGCCAACTGAGAAATTGAGGTAAATAACTTACGGCTACCAGTGGATTCTCCGGCCTGTTGACAAAGACACACAAACGACGGGACAAACACACAGGCACAGAAGGTTAGGCAAGGTGATATACAGGCACAAGAAGTCCTAGACGGAGTCACAGGTCACCCGACGTTATACGTAGATAACTCAGATTTCACCGAGAATACACAGTAGGTATTCTAAACAGCTTAGAACAGTTCCAGTTAAAACAAACACTTCCAAAGTGTTCCCAAAACAGTCCTCCTCTCTTCCGATAATAGGCTCTTTTTCGTTGACGGTCTGATCAGTACGACCCACAGACAAAGTCACTAACTGGCACCTTGACCCAACTTGGATCTGTTGATTCTGGCTACAAAAGCGATATGCAACTGTTACTGCTCCTATCAAAATATACAGTGCATGGGGTTTTATACGATTAGCTAAGAATCTTCTAGAATATACTCGTTTTAATTATAATTCATTCCCTACACCGTTCGCGATTAGAGCACGCATTTCACACATAGAATATCGCATGGCAGCAATTAATCTTCTCAATAACAAAATAGCCAACTATGCTGTTTTCTAACATAGTGCGTTCCGCACGGGCGCAAATCATTCGCTACTTTTATTAATTATAAACTTAATTAATTTATTCTGATTCTCTCCCCTTGACTACCGTAACTTTTAACCTCTATGTACAGGCTGATGATTAAACTATATACATAGGCGCGCGACTGCAAACTGCGTAGCGTGACAAACATACATCATTCATTGCATTTCAGGACAAATGAATTAAACTTTAAAATCTAGAGGTAAAATACCTAGTTTTAATGATGACTCAATAAAGACATCAATGTAAGGACGACATTCCAGTGGCCCTTACTGTGCTCAGTTATGTCGACGTCAGACGATGCGCCCAAAGGCTGCAAGCGGGCGCCATAGGCGGCTTCAGTGCGATCCTGTATCGGTTAGCGACTTGAGCAGCTCTTGGGCAGGAAAACAGCGCTATTTGACAACGATTAGATACATTAATTTTGTTAAAAATAACTAGATGCGAGCGTTGTGGCCAAGTGGGCTAAGGCAGGACTAACTTGCCTTGCCCACAAGCCAGAAACCAATGGCGCCTGACAGGTGTGGGTTCGATCCAGCGTCTGGGCGTTATGTTTCTCCCAATATTATTTACTTTCCACTCGGGCAACGTCTCGGGGGTTTGCTTTCCCAGCAAAATTTCAAAAATCACAACTAATGTTAGGTAGGTTGGGTTTGGGCGCGCCACGGGCTGCGACTACGCCTTTCCCAGGGGAGGCGACCCAGAATTTCCCGATAGAAAGGGATAATAAACTGCAACCAAATAGGTTAGCGTTAGGATGGACGTCATCAGGTGGTGGAAGAAGGATTTAACTTGTGAAGCCCTGGTAGGTCCCTGACTGACTGACTGACTGACTGACTGCAAATAAAGGGATTGGTGTCAATAGTTCAAATGGAACATTCAAAAGAATGCATGGACAACAAACTAAAGAGTAAATGTGTGTGTGTGTGTGTGTGTGTGTGTGTGTGTTTATTTTAAAATTTCATTAATTTATATTTTAGTATTTGATCGCGTTTGGGGGATGGGAGGGTGGTTTCCGTGGGTGTGCCTGTTTGTAATTCCTTTTGAGAAGAATAGCAATATATTGTATTATATAATATTGTACTGTAGTGTATTGTATATGTGTGTCTGTGTGCGTGTGATACCGCGCGCCTTTGTGTGCACGAGAGTGTGTGTTTGTGTGAATGAGCGCGCGCGACTTATTTATGTGTATGAGTGTGTTTCAGTGTGAGTCTCCCTCTCTCACTCTCTCTCTCTCTCTCCCTCTCTCATTCTCTCTCTCTGTCTCTCTCTGTCTCTCTGTCTCTCTTGTCTCTCTCTGTCTCTCTCTCTCTCTCTCTCTCTCTCTCTCTCTCTCTCTCTCTCTCTCTCTCTCTCTGAGCACAACCGTGTATGTATGAATATATGTATGTGTGTGAGAGCGCGCGCAACCGTGTCAAAAGTGTCTATGACCAACCTCTGAATCACGTGGAATACAAAAACGCTTAGCAATATTGCAATTCAATACAGTTAGTTAATTAATTAACAAGAGCCAACCATTTTAAAACACACAAATGGGATTGTGCATGGAAAGTGAGAGTGGGAGATACAGGAGAGAGAGACATACATTGAGACATTGAGTGATGAAGGAAAGGGAAGTGAGAGTGGGAGATACAGGAGAGAGAGACATACATTGAGACATTGAGTGATGAAGGAAATGGAAGTGAGAGTGGGAGATACAGGAGAGAGAGACATACATTGAGACATTGAGTGATGAAGGAAAGGGAAGTGAGAGTGGGAGATACAGGAGAGAGAGACATACATTGAGACATTGAGTGATGAAGGAAAGGGAAGTGAGAGTGGGAGATACAGGAGAGAGAGACATACATTGAGACATTGAGTGATGAAGGAAAGGGAAGTGAGAGTGGGAGAGGAAGAGCAAGGCAGAGAGAAACAAACAAGAGAAAGTGGAGAGAGAGAGGGAGAGAGAGAAATGGGGTAGGGAGGGAGGGAGGGAGAGCGTGTGGGTGCGTGGGGTGGCTGTGGTGGAGTGTGGGGTATGGTGGGGTGGAGTGTGGGGCAGAACGTCGAGAAATGGATAAGTTTTCCATTTGGCAGTGGTGAGAAATGAATGGGAAGTGTCTGTAACCAGGAAAATGGACTTCGCCTCTCGTAAGTGGAGTTGAAAGTGGTTGCCTTCAATAAACGATTGTGTGTGTGTGTGTGTCTGTGTGTGTGTCTGTGATATGTGGTGTGTGTGTGAGTGTGTGTTTGTGTATCTGTTTGTGTGTGATATGTGGTGTGTGTGATGTCTGTATGAAGGGTTGGTGTGTGTAGTGGTGGTGTCGTTGGCGTGGTGGGAATAAATGGCTGTGTGAGGAAGTGGATGTTTTTGTTGGGAAAAGATGGGGGATGGGGAGGGAAGTTGGGGGTAAAACACTGGTTGTGTCCATAGAGCAGTTGTAGTGGTCACTGACCTTGTATGCCTTCCAAAACACACAAACACACATACATACGTACAAACTACACGGTTACGCAGAATCTAACCACACTGCACACGCACACAAACACAAGTGCACAACACACAAATACATACAACACATACAAAACACACACACACACAAACAAACACATAATACATAAACACTACAAATACACACAAAACCCACACACACATACAACATAAGCACACACACACACAGACGCACACACAAATACCACATACACACACAGACACACAACCTTGCACAAACACACTTCTACAGATTTGATCACAACGGATTTGTTCCTTGTACTCCTCGCGCTATCCTTTCCTCCTGACGCTCAGCAAAATGAAATGATCATTGTACAACCCCATACTTCTGCACTACTTATGAGGTGGGGAGGGTGGGTGGGGGAAGGAGAACTCCAGAAATGAAAAGACAAAACTGTTGTGAGTGATCTCCGAGAAGGATTCAAATCAAGTGCTCCAACGTCTTTCTCCATATCCCGTTTTTTTCTGCTTCTCTCTCTGTTTCTCACTCTCTCTCTCTCTCTCTCTCTCTCTCTCACTCTCTCTCTCTCTCTCTCTCTCTCTCTCCCTCCATCTCCCACATTACTTTATACACTCCCTCTCTCGCTTCCCTCTTTTCCCCCTCCTCCCTCCGTCCCCCTTTCAAGCGAGCCCAGGGGAGAGCGGCAGTAATAGAAAATGGCCTACGAGGTCCACGATGTCTCAAAGGGTAAAAGGCGCTGGGATAATCTGCAGTGCGCAGGCGCTGGGTCACGTTTCTTCCCTTCCGGTTCCGGTCCTTTTTTCACGGGGCGGGGATCGTAGAAGGTCGCGATTTCGATTCTGTCTGTTCGCGTGGTGGTCGATGCAAGATCGCGTCCCACATGACGCAGCACGGGACGTTGCGCGGTAGTAACGGACTTCTGTCGCAGTGTGGCATTCTACTGCCAGTTCTGCGTTCAGTCCTTGCTTTTGAGAACCGTTCATCGGAACCTCAGCTGACATTCTGTTCAAGTTGTACTCTATAATCTACATCCTTGTGGTAATACAAACTATCTGAATCAGAATCTTAATCTCGCTGTCCCTCTTTTCCTTTCGGATGAGAGTATAAACCGAGGTCTATTCTGTGCGCGCACTTTATTGCACGGACTTTAAAGATCCTGACGCACGTGTTTTAGACAGGAGAGAACCGCCACACAAATACACCCAACATGCACTACGTCCCTTTCCCCCATTCCATGTCGCCCAGGGTCGTGCTCAGTTGTGTGGGCTTCAGACAATGCGCGCAAAGATTGCAAGTGGGCGCCTTGGGCTGTTTGAAGTAGATCCTATATTGGCCAGCGCCTTGGGCTGTTTGAAGTAGATCCTATATTGGCCAGCGCCTTGGGCTGTTTGAAGTAGATCCTATATTGGCCAGCGCCTTGGGCTGTTTGACGTAGATCCTATATTGGCCAGCGCCTTGGGCTGTTTGAAGTAGATCCTATATTGGCCAGCGCCTTGGGCTGTTTGAAGTAGATCCTATATTGGCCAGCGCCTTGGGCTGTTTGCAGTAGATCCTATATTGGCCAGCGCCTTGGGCTGTTTGAAGTAGATCCTATATTGGCCAGCGCCTTGGGCTGTTTGCAGTAGATCCTATATTGGCCAGCGCCTTGGGCTGTTTGAAGTAGATCCTATATTGGCCAGCGCCTTGGGCTGTTTTAAGTAGATCCTATATTGGCCAGCGCCTTGGGCTGTTTTAAGTAGATCCTATATTGGCCAGCGCCTTGGGCTGTTTGAAGTAGATCCTATATTGGCCAGCGCCATGGGCTGTTTGAAGTAGATCCTATATTGGCCAGCGCCTTGGGCTGTTTGAAGTAGATCCTATATTGGCCAGCGCCTTGGGCTGTTTGCAGTAGATCCTATATTGGCCAGCGCCTTGGGCTGTTTGCAGTAGATCCTATATTGGCCAGCGCCTTGGGCTGTTTGCAGTAGATCCTATATTGGCCAGCGCCTTGGGCTGTTTGCAGTAGATCCTATATTGGCCAGCGCCTTGGGCTGTTTGCAGTAGATCCTATATTGGCCAGCGCCTTGGGCTGTTTGCAGTAGATCCTATATTGGCCAACGCCTTGGGCTGTTTGAAGTAGATCCTATATTGGCCCGCGCCTTGGGCTGTTTGCAGTAGATCCTATATTGGCCAGCGCCTTGGGCTGTTTGAAGTAGATCCTATATTGGCCAGCGCCTTGGGCTGCTGTTGAGCTGGCAAAGCGCTATCTAAGTAGGCTTACATCCATGGACGTCAGGCTTTGTTGTGCCAGCAGTGCCCGCAATGCCGCTCACTGGGAACCTTCACTTATGGTCAAAACAAGTTCGGCCAAAGCACCTGTCACTCAGGCGTCTTGGACTTTAGCGTCAAGGTCTTAAAGGTTCGTGCGATGGAATGCATGCGTGCACAAGGCTTATATACCTCGGTTTATACTCTCGTCCGAAGGAGTATGGGCACTGCCTTTGATGGGGATGAAAGACCACGATGCTGCCTTCCATGAGGATGAAAGACCACGAAACTGCCTTTCATGAGGATGAAAGACCAGGATACTGCCTTCCATGAGGATGAAAGACCACGATTCTGCCTTTCATGAGGATGAAAGACCATTATACTGCCTTTCATGAGGATGAAAGACCACGATACCGCCTTTCACGAGGATGAAAGACCACGATACTGCCTTTCATGAGGATGAAAGACCACGATACTGCCTTTCATGAAAATGAAAGACCGCGATACCGCCTTTCACGAGGATGAAAGACCACAATACTGCCTTTCATGAGGATGAAAGACCATGGTAATGCCTTTCATGAGGATGAAAGACCACGATACTGCCTTTCATGAGGATGAAAGACCACGATACTGCCTTGCCTTGTGTGTTGCTAGTACATGCAGTTGCTCTGTCATAGTGTCTTCTCAGCATGATTACATTTAGTTTTAATTGGCTTTTAAATTTTAACTGGGGAGTGAGTCATAGTATCTGAATGTATGGGAAACCAGCTCGGGTGACTACAGATACTTACTGTGACGGTGGACAAGATATTCATTCCCTATGTCTAAAGACCGGAAATCCAAGTCTCATAACTCTGTCCCTGTCACATCACAACGCTCATCACACGCGCCCGTCGTCTCGCGTGCACGTGCACACATACACACTCTCTCTCCCCCTTCCTCTCTCCCTCTCTCTATCTCGCTCTCTCTCTATCTCTCTGTCTCTTATATATATATGCACAGAGAGGCAGAGTAAGAGAGAGGGAGGCAGAGAGAGAGAGAGGATCTGACGACAGGAAATGAAAATGCAATGAACCATGAAATGTTTTTATTTGATCTCACGAAGACGGAAGAAGTCAAAGAACAGACACAGACATTCTTGAAACGATCACTTTTCTGTTAATGCCATCCTCTTTTCATGGCTTTGTACATCACGTCATTACAACACCACATGAAAGAGAGAGAGAGAGAGAGAGAGAGAGAGAGAGAGAGAGAGAGAGAGAGAGAGAGAGACAGACAGACAGACAGACAGACAGACAGACAGAGACAGAGAGACACAGAGAGACAGAGAAAGAGAGAGAGACAGAGAAAGAGAGAGAGAGAGAGAGAGAGAGAGAAGAAAAAGTGAGGTTTGCGTCCATTGAGGTTGTGGGCAGGATGGATATATCATAAGATAGCAATGTTATTTAACAAGGGTAAAATAGTAAGCACTGGGTGTGCTTATGGATCTTGCCTTTAGGTGGTGCTTGTAACAATAACAGTTAGCATAACAAAAAAACTTTATAACAATATCATCGTAATGAAACGATACAATCAAGATCTGTGCACACACAAACACACACACATGCACTCATACGCGCGCACGTACACACACAGGCTTATTTAAAACAATCTAATGAGTGCCATAGGACAACAGTGGTGAAGAAACGGAAACTCTGATGGTATGGCCACGTCACCAGATCATCAGGTCTTGCAAAGACCATCCTGCAAGGCACATTGCAAGGAGGTAGAGGAAGAGGGAGACCGAAAAAGGGGTGGGAGGACAACATTCGAGAATGGACTGATTTGACACTGAGCGAAACAAACAGGGTTGCTGAGGACAAGAAAAGATGGAGTACGCTGGTTAAACGATCATCTGTGGTGCCCCTACCACCTCCGAGTTACGGGATAGGATAGGATAGGATAGGATAGGATAGGATAGGATAGGATAGGATAGGATAGGAATGAGTGGTATTAACGTAGAACTACAACTGTATCGTTGTAAAGGATGTTTTCTTAAGGATGTGTATTTAGTGACTGCACTGCGAAGAACTTCTGAAAAGCTAAACAGGAACCGAATATGACAGACTAGTTTGAAACAGACCAATTCTTGAAAATTGGATATTTAGTTTATTAGAAAATCTTGCAGTATTACTAGAAAAAATAGAAGAAAGATAAGGGGTGCATTATCAGAAAGAATCTTGTGCATGACAATTCCTTTATTAAATGTTAATCTGTTGGCAAGAGGTAATAGGTTGATCTGTTGGTAATCATTCGGAGAAATTTCGTTTTAAAGAGTAACCCCTTTAATTGCACGTTTATGATTCCTAACTAAAGGCTTTATTGTGTTGTCACTAGCAGTAGCCTAAATAGTTGAAGAATAATCTATTAATGGCTGAATAATCCCGGTTTCCATAGTTTACGAGAATACACATTGAAAAAAATCCTTGATAATTGATAAAAACTTTTAGAAATAGTTCTAACATTTCAAATATTGTTCAACCAACAAAACTTATTGTTTAATCTCACGCCAAGACGCGTATGATATTTTATTTCTTGTTGAACTACGAGTATACAGTATCATTGGTTACAAAGTTTTAAGGGAGGGAGTTTAATGGAGGAACTTTGCAGTTTTTGTTTTGTAATTAGCATGGATTTTGATTTGTTTTATGTGATTAAATTCAGTCCATTCCTGTAGCTCATTTGCCCTTTTCTTGCAAAGAGGAGGCTAAATTACGTAGTTCTGTATTCTTGGAGCGCAATGTGGCATCACCAGCAAAGAATTAACATGAAGTAGAAATATGAAGTAGAAATATGAAGAGGAAGATCACTTATATAGACAGAAATTAATAAAGCCCCTAAAATTGATCCTTGAGGTATTCCAGCAATAACAGCCTGAAATTGTGATTTTTGTAAATATTATTTTTAAAATCGCACTGCTCTGTCAAGTAGTGGCCACACATGACTCACGTTTTACGGCTTTTGCTTTGGGTTAGGAGATTTTTCACTGACCACAATGTTGACGGGTGCTCACCTTATGAGTTTAGTGACCACATTTGACTTCCAATTCAGGGCTTATGCATTGAGACGGAGGTAGTGGCGCCATGCTTATCACGGCCCGGTTCCAATTTAGAAACGTGTTATTTCACTGCAACAAGGCACTTTTTCATAACGATGTAATGTATTCTTTTACGATTTGACCCTAATATATGAAACACTTTTACTAAGATCGACACGCAACAAGTGAATTCAACGGCCTGAGGTCGCCAAGTCGTGTGTAGCAGGCAACCTTTGTTGCATGTAATCATTCGTGTGAGAGGAGTGTTTAGGTTGACCTCTAAACTCGTGACCTCACACTCTCGCTTCTGATTGGTCCTCGTAAGCCCGGCTTATGTATGTTTGCAGATGAAATCAACCTGCGCTATCCTTGTGAAATTTAACGTTGGCCAGTTCTGAACGCAAGGAAATACATAAGTAATTCATCAGCGTAACACGATGTGGCCGGGTGCGTAACACAAGTGTGACCAGTCTATGAAGGCCCTTGAAAGATTTTAACAGATGAAGAGAGAGAGAGAGAGAGAGAGAGAGAGAGAGAGAGAGAGAGAGAGAGAGAGAGAGAGAGAGAGAGGACGGGAAAGGGAAGGATGACGTCAAAGCAACATTTAATTTATGTGTTTCTCCAATGCCGTGACAAGATGTATTCAGTTTGATCGCTGTGTCTTGGAGTGAGAGAGCAGTAATGAAACCAATTGTAAGTTTGATGAAAATCTGTAGCAGACTGTGGGCGACATCAACAACCGTCATTCTGAAACAACCAAACAACAAGTTCAATACAGCGGACGGTCGGCTGGCTTGTTGCCTGTCCTGTAAAATGTTTTATGTGTTTTCTTAAAATAAGATGTTTGTTTGAACCAAGTTCAAAACACAATTGAAGAAAGTAGATGAGGCGAAGGTGTACTGTAGCTAGAGAGAGGGGTGGTGAAACAGAGAGAAGGTGATGAAACAGAGAGAAGGGTGATGAGACAGAGAAAAGGGTGATGAAATAGAGAGAAGGGTGATGAAATAGAGAGAAGGGTGATGAAATAGAGAGAAGGGTGATGAAACAGAGAAGGGTGATGAAACAGAGAGAAGGGTGATGAAACAGAGAGAGGGGTGATGAAATAGAGAGAAGGGTGATGAGACAGAGAGAAGGGTGATGAGACAGAGAGAAGGGTGATGAGACAGAGAGAAGGGTGATGAAACAGAGAGAAGGGTGATGAATGAGACAGAGAGAAGGGTGATGAGACAGAGAGAAGGGTGATGAAACAGAGAGAAGGGTGATGAAACAGAGAGAAGGGTGATGAAACAGAGAGAAGGATGGGGAAACAGAGAGAAGGATGGGGTGGGAAGGAAGAGAGCGTGAGACAGAGAGCAAGAGACAGAGAATGTTTGCATACCAAACGCCCACATGCAAACCACACGTTAATAACATGATAAGAAAGCGAACTCTATCTATATCACGCAACAAAAACAACAACAGCAACAATAACAACAGCAACACACACACACGCACACATTTTAAAGCACACAAACAAAAACACACACACAACACGCCTTTCCCTCTCCCCTACATCATAATGCGCGCACACACACACCATCGCCTTCACACACACACACACACCCACACCATCGCCTTCCCACACACACACATACACACGCATACACACACACCTTCTTCTCTCTACACTCACACACATGCACACACACACACCCTCGCCTTCATACACACACATAGAGTAACAACACTGGTAAATGACCAACTCACCATCCACAACAGCAATTGGGCCGAAGAACAGCCATCATGATTAGTCAGGTTTACGATGCTAAGAGTTAAATAACTTCTTTTGAAAGAGTCATTAAGGTTGAACCACACACAAAAGAATACATTCATCTCACATCTCACATCTCACATCTCAGAAACAAACAAGTCCATAAACATGACGTAAACAAAAGGTGATGACATTTCGTTCAAAGAACCACAACAAACAACGAAACAAGCAACCCCCAAAACATTAAAGAACTTTAATTACAAACAGACAGACAGACACATAGACTATACATACATCTATACAGACATACATCTAGACTATGCATACACCTATACAGACAGACACATACACAATACATACACCTATACAGACAGACACACACATTGGGAAAACCAGAGGGCTTCTAGCATTCAAAATGTACAATAATGACAAAGAAATAGGAAGCCAGCGCCTTATCAACTGTGCTAGCAGGCCACCCCATTAAAAGGAGGGAACTAAAGAAGGGGCAGATAAACAAGAATAACGGCAAAAGAAGAATAACAATAGAAAAAAACATAAAGAAAATGCACACACACAGACACAAAAACAGTGTAAAAGAATTTAAGTTTAAACTTTATTCGTGACGTTAGTTTGTTTGTTCTTCTGTTATTAAAACACTAAATGCAATTACGTGTTGACCTTCCACCATAGAGACTGTCATAAAACTCGAAATTAAAACTTAACAAATATCCGATTTTGTAATCCACAGGGAAAAAAACTGCCTTACAAAGACGCTTTAGTAACACAGAAGATGAACAACACCCAATTTCTTTCGTTCTGTAGAGACAATTGTGTCATGACTCAAAAACTAACCGAGAAGGAGAAGCCAGGAGGATGAGGTCCACAGCCGGTGGAGAAAAGGAGGAGGGCGATGAAAAGAAGAAGAAGAAGAAGAAGAAGAAGAAGAAGAAGAAGAAGAAGAAGAAGAAGAAGAAGAAGAAGAAGAAGAAGAAGAAGAAGAAGAAGAAGAAGAAGAGAAAGGCGTTAAACAAAAAACAGTAACTGGTATATTTAAAGCGAACAAATAAAATAAAAACTTTAAAACCAACGAATTAAAAACAAACAAGGTGAAATTAGGGGGGGGGGAGAGAAAAATAAGCTAAGGGAAATAACGAGATGACAAGAAAATAGAAAACAACAAAATAAATATAAAAAATAAAGACAAAATGAAAAAGAAGGAAAGTAGTAAACAAAGAAGTTGAAATAATAATAATAATAATAATAATAATAATAATAATAATAATAATAATAATAATAATAATAATAATAATAATAATAATAATAATAATAATAATAGAGACAAAGAGCGAGAGAAAGAGAGAAGGTGAGCGGGAAGAAAGAATCACATGAGTATAAAAATAATGTAAAGAATGAAAAAGAAGAAAAGGAAAAGAACTCGGAATAGCTTTTGTCTACCAACCTTCCTTACAGCCGTAGCACAGACTTAGCCACTTTCTTAAGGTTGAGTGGCAGTACCCTGCCTGTGGAAAGAGAAGCCCTATGGGCATCCCCCATGGCGATATCCTTGGCCCTGCCTTATTCTTCACAGTCAATTTACAACTACACCCAGAGTAGCCACGACGACGGAGCCACACACAGGGTTCATGCCTTGCGCTCCACAATCACAGATTATCAGAGTTTTGCTACCACCATCCGCATGCTGCCAAAAAAACAAAAAGGAAAAGGTCCTTAAGAAAAGCGGAAGTGACGTAACCCCTCCATCTTCTGTCCAAGAAGGCGATGAAGAAGGAAAGGACGGGAGGAGGCGAAGCAGGAACAATATGTAAGGAGAAGGAAGACGATGAAGAACAATAGAAAAAAAACACAGAA
>CM072520.1:849782-864782 GCA_036898135.1 Oncomelania hupensis
AAGAAGAAGAAGAAGAAGAAGAAGAAGAAGAAGAAGAAGAAGAAGAAGAAGTAGTAGTAGTAGTAGTAGTAGTGGTAGTAGTAGTAGTAGTAGTAGTAGTAGTAGTAGTAGTAGTAGTAGCAGTAGTAGTAGAAGAAGAAGAAGAAGAAGAAGAAGAAGAAGAAGAAGAAGAAGAAGAAGAAGAAGACTACTCCAGTACATCCGGACCCGGCGCCACTGAAGAAACAACTGTTAATTGTTGTAGGAAGAAAACAGAACAGATAAGACAATGGTATCTGTTGCATTATGCTCCATTACTCTCACTACTGCCAATTTTTGTCAGCCAGCAAACATCAATGGTTCCATTTGGGCAGATCAAGCAACATGAACAAGTGGAGGAAAAATACGAAGAAGAAGAAAATGGAGGGAAAAGAAGTAGAAGAAACGGAGGCGAAGAAAGAGGAGGAGGAGGAGGAGGAGGAGGACAAAAGGAAGAGGAAGAAGAAAAAAAGAAGAAGAAGAATGAGAAGAGGAAGAAGAAGAAGAAGAAGAAGAAGAAGAAGAAGAAGAAGAAGAAGAAGAAGAAGAAGAAGAAGAAGAAGAAGAAAGAAAGAAAAATGAGAAGAAGAAAGAAGAAGAAGAAAAATGAAGAGGAAGGAGAAGGAAGAAGAATAAGAAGAATTGTAAAAGGGGGTGGGGAGGGTGGAGAAAAGAGAGTTGGATGGCGAGGTAGGGTAAAGGAAGAGGTGTTGCAAACAAAAAAGGAAGAAAAACAACAACAATTAACTAAGTTTTTAAGAAGTCGAACACATCCTATCCTAATGCAGGCTTTGAGACTCATGGAATGTTGATGACTGAGGAATCTGTACACCTCAACTATGTAAGCTAGTTGTAGCTTATAGCATTGAGTAGGAATCGTCCCCTATACGCTTATGTGTCCGGGGACGTTAACCTATATAACTAACTAACTAACTAACTAACTAGCGTTGAGTAATATGTGCGCCTGTGGGTTATGTATTTATGTGTGTGAATGTGTTTATGTGTAAGTGTGTGTGTTTGTGTAGGTGCCAGGCATGCGCAGAAAGGCGCATTTTGGGTGTATATACTATATATTAGGTGCATTTTAAAGTATTTTTTACTGTTATCTTTTAAACGTAAAATGTTTTTGTTTATGTGTGTTGGTCTTATGTTATCATTCTTATGTTTTTGTTTATGAGTGTTGGTCTTATGTTAGCATTCTTATGTTTTTGTTTATGAGTGTTGGTCTTATGTTAGCATTCTTATGTTTTTGTTTATGAGTGTTGGTCTTATCATTCTTTTGTTTTTGTTTATGAGTGTGGGTCTTATGTTATCATTTTCATGTTTTTTATGAGTGTTGGTCTTATGTTATCATTCTTATATAGCGCTTTTCCAGCTCAAGAGCTGCTCAAGGCGCTGGACGATACAGGAACTAAATCAAGCCGTCCGAGGCGCTCACTTTATGCCTTTGGCGCACAGTCTGACGCTCAGACGACTGAGCACAATCCTAGGCGACCTGGGATGAGAGAGAATGGAGAACTACACACTGAAACAACCATCAAATAGCAACAGTAAGATGGCCAGTGCTCACGGCCAATGTTTATGTCCGAGCCACCGGGAATCGAACTCACACTCTTAGTAACACGAGATCGCCGCTCTACCAACTGAGCTATCCAGTGTCCTTGATGAGGTAATATAGATTGTGGAAGTGGTTTGAATTGCATAATGCAGGCTTTTCCAAAGAGGAAGAAAGAGGAGGACGAAAGGGAAGAATGCAAATAAATCTGATGAACAGAAAGGATGAGAGGAGAAGCATAACGGCGACGACGAAGAAGAAAAAAACTGTTGCTTATTTTTTTCAAGAATCGAGGAGAATGCGCGTCTGCTTATGCTACAGTTTTGTTTTTTACTTCTAGAAGATGTATGGGGTCTAGAAGGAGAAGAAATTGATGACGACGACGACGACGAAGATGATGATGATGATGATGATGATGATGATGATGATGATGATGATGATGATGATGATGATGATGATGATGGTGAAGGAAAAGAAGAAGAGCAAGAAGAAGTGTAGAGCAATTTTGAGGGAGCAAAAACAGAATCCTTTTTCTTTTCTATCCATTGTTTTCCTGTATGTAATTTATTGTAGCCGAGCGGAGTATTTGACTCCCGTCTCTCGGCCACCATCTTGAGAACACAGCCCAACCCCAGCTGTTATTTTCATTTTATCCCTACTAAGAGGAACATACAAATATTTGCCCTGCAAGGCGGAGATGCGTGATTGGTAGTAAACCGCGTTGCCGGCGACTAGTGCCACGACACTTCGCTGCAAAGTCGCTGCCACCGACTTGCATAAAATGCCTGCCGACAATGGAGTCCAGCTCACCACCAAAAGCAGAAGGCGAATGGTCAGCCGGGGAGACCAAATGTCGTGTCGCCTTGTCCTGCATAATCCAATGGCATCCCTAAAGGACTCGGTACAGCAGGAGCCACCCAAGGCTAATCTAACCAAGAAATTCAAGGTAGACAACTTCTCTCCCAGGCCTCAACCAGTTGCGTCCCTTTCCGCTACATGATATACTCAATTTTAAGAAAGATGAAGAATAGAAGAGGATGGGGATGAAGAAGAGCGCTATAAAACGTGGAGTTGGCGAATCAGTGGGTGGAGGGGATGGGTGGTGAGGTAGAGTGTGGGAGAGGTAGAGTGTGGGAGAGGTAGAGTGTGGGAGAAGTAGAGTGTGGGTGAGGTAGAGTGTGGTAGAGTGTGGGAGAGAGTGTGGGAGAGGTAGAGTGTGGGAGAGGTGAGTGTGGGAGAGGTAGAGTGTAGAGGTGGAGTGTGGGAGAGTGTAAGAGAGGTAGAGTGTGGGAGAGTGTAAGAGAGGTAGAGTGTGGGAGAGGTAGAGTGTAAGAGAGGTAGAGTGTGGGAGAGTGTAAGAGAGGTAGAGTGTGGGAGAGTGTGTAAGAGAGGTAGAGTGTGGGAGAGTGTAAGAGAGGTAGAGTGTGGGAGAGGTAGAGTGTAAGAGAGGTAGAGTGTAAGAGAGGTAGAGTGTGGGAGAGGTAGAGTGTAAGAGAGGTAGAGTGTGGGAGAGTGTAAGAGAGGTAGAGTGTGGGAGAGTGTGTAAGAGAGGTAGAGTGTGGGAGCGTGTAAGAGAGGTAGAGTGTGGGAGAGTGTAAGAGAGGTAGAGTGTGGGAGAGGTAGAGTGCAAGAGAGGTAGAGTGTGGGAGAGTGTAAGAGAGGTAGAGTGTGGGAGAGTGTGGGAGAGGTAGAGTGTGGGAGAGGAACAAACCTTTGGCAAAATGTCTTGGACAATCCTACAAAGAAAACGCACGAATTAAAAAGTTTTAAAGAAAAGTGGGATGCAAAATGAAAAAAGAAGACTTTTGGATCGCCCGTCCTCTTCTCTGTGCATGTTTCCTGTGGCGTTGCGAGCAGGAGGAACCAAAAATGAAACTTACAAAAGAAAAGAAATGTACATGGTTCAAAAAGACATCCCAGGCTAATGCCCGTAGGGACTATGGACTTACGTCAGCAATCACTCAAACGTCACTTAATACGTAACCACAACGCTGACCTTTGACCTCTGGAAACAGTTTTAGCTTCCTCCATCTTCCTGGATTGTGGAGGGAGGGATGGGGAGAGAGGGGTAGGAGGGGTCGGAGAGAGAGTAGGCGAGGGTTATCTGCGGGATCACTGTTAAAGCAGAACATGGCTTCTGACAATAAAGTGTGTGTCGGTCAGTAACGAAAATTACATTGTACAAACCTTTATACAAACTGCAAAAAAGTCCAATGCAACGTTAGTCTACATACTTTCTTTAATATTTTACAATAAATATTACATAAAATGCAGTAAACTACGGCAAAATAAAATAAACGAAAAGAACTCGCCCACGTTGGACAAATATTAAACTATCCCTATAGTTCTAAGAAAACTTTAAACTCCATACTACCTAAATCACAAAAAAGTTTATTTTTTAAAGCGCTGGATTTCACTGACCAGGTTCAATTGGCCCAAATTTTATTTACTCAACAAAAAAAGCTTTGCGTGGCCCAAAGAAATCGTCTGGGGGATGCTTTTATCGGTAAGAAAACCAAACCATGCAGGAGACGAAAGGAGAGGACACGCGGGATAAAAAAAGAGAAGTATCTTGCAGGGAAAGAAGAAGAAGAAGAAGAAGAAGAAGAAGAAAAAGAAGAAGAAGAAGAAACTGCTGCTGCTGCTGCTGCTGATGATGATGATGATGATGATGAGGAGGAGGAGGAGGAGGAGGAGGAGGAAGAGGAGGACAGAATTGTGTAATGATCGTAGTTTTTGAGGCACTCAGCTCTCAGCACGAGATGAACAAACGTGAATGAAAGCTAATTGCCAAGGGCGATCACCCTGCCAGCGCCGTCGCCATCTTGGCTCTAATTGGCCTCGTTACTAACTCTCGCAGCAAGGAATCTCGGCTTTGACAGCGAGAATCTCCGAGATTTTTTTGGTTTGTGTTGAGCGACATCTTAGACATGGAGAATGATGACCCATTATTTTCTGTTTTTAATTATTTGACAAGTTATCAAAAGACGAGGACGGAGATAACGAACAAATGGATAAGAAGGATGGGTATGATGACGTTGATAATGGTGATGTGTGTGGAGGTCTTGGCGATTGGGGGAATTATAACAATTAGAGGAAAATCAGCTTGTATGAACGTGCCATTGGGTCATTGGGGTCACGTGGTGGAGGTGGCGGACCATTACAAGTAACTGGGGTCCATCATCTATATCATGTGTTTGTAGACTTCAAAAAGGCGTTTGACAGAGTCCGGCATGCAGCTCCGTGGGCAACCATGAGAGGGTACAACATCAGTCCTAAAATTATTGAAGTCATCAAAAGCCTGCGTAACAAGGCTACCAGTGCAGTCCTCCACAACAGCGCCATCTAAAACTGGTTCAGAACACCAATCGGTGTGCGTCAGGGATGCCTACTCTCTCCAACACTCTTCAACATCTTCCTAGAGCGCATCATGTCAGATTCCCTTGCAGATCACGAAGGCACAGTCAGCATAGGGGGAAGAGCAATTTCCAACCTTCGTTTTGTGGATGACATTGATGGATTGGCTGAAGAGGAACCAAAACAAAATGCACAGAAGACCCAAATGATGACCAACAACACCAATGGCATCAACACTGACATCAAAGTCCAAGGCCAATCCCTCAACACCGTGCATAGCTTCAAATATTTAGGAGCCATTTTATCAGACAATGGGTCCCGACAGGAAGTCCTCTCCAGGATCGCACAAACAACTGCTGCCTTGGCGAGGTTGAAGCCAATTTAAAAAAAAACAAAACAGGACCATCAGTCTACATTCCAAGGTAAGACTGCTGCGCTCCCTTGTCATCTCAATCTTCCTATATGCTGGTTAAACGATCATCTGTGGTGCCCCTACGACCTTCGAGTTACGGGATAAGATAGGATAGGATAGGATAGGATAGGATAGGGGTCCATCATCGGTAACAAGTTGGACTGGTCCCCCAACGCTCTGCAGCTCCTCAAGAAGGCCAACCAACGCCTCTACTTTATGAGAAGACTGAATGCCTTCAATGTGAGCTCCAGGGTGTTGGCGATTTTCTAAGGGGCGACGGTGGAGGCCGTGCTGGCCTACAACAGCCTGTGCTTCTTCGGCAGCCAGAAATAGCAGGACAAGGCCTGGCAAAGGCCACAAAGACTGCCGGCACGCTAGTTGGCAGACCCGTCTATGACCTTCAGGCGCATTTTGAGGCAAAATCAATGATGCGCCTGGGGGCCATTCAACGTGAGCCGACGCATCCGCTGTATGACGAGCAGCTGAATGCAGACCTCCTTCAGATCGATCCGGCAGGCTTATCAGCTGCCGCCCAAGAACTGACAGCTTCCACCGGTCCTGTCTACCGAGCGCCATTCGACTCACAAACACTTTTCCCTGACTTAATCAAATCTGATCAGTTAGTCAGTCAGTCAATCTGGGGCCGTATTCAGAAAGGGCAATACCTGCAGGTAATTTACCATGAGGAGGGGTACAATCCTTACCTTCCGCTGGTTTAGACATTTCTGGTATTCAGAGAAGTTGGAACTGCCCTCGGCCGACAAATAACCTAAAGGAGGGTTGCAAGCGGGTCTTTCTGATAAATTTAGGTCGACTAGTCAGCCGGAATTTTTGCCTACCTGCATGTGTGTGTGTGTGTGTGTGTGTGTGTGTGTGTGTGTGTGTGTGTGTGACAGTCCTGTTTCGTGATTTGACTTAGCATGTTAAGATCATGTCTGTGCATGGGTTGCGTGTGTTGTACGCCTGTGGTTGGTGTTAGCGCTTGATGACATTGGTTTGTGATAGTGAGTGGGGTATAATTATGTGACGTTGGTTTGTGATAGTGTGGGGGTATAATTATGTTGCGTTGGTTTGTGATAGTGTGTGGGGTATAATTATGTGACGTTGCTTTGCGATAGTGTGTGGGGTATAATTATGTGACGTTGGTTTGTGATAGTGTGTGGGGTATAATTATGTGACGTTGGTTTGTGATAGTGTGTGGGGTATAATTATGTGACGTTGGTTTGTGATAGTGTGTCGGGTATAATTATGTGACGTTGGTTTGTGATAGTGTGTGGGGTATAATTATGTGACGTTGGTTTGTGATAGTGTGTGGGGTATAATTATGTGACGTTGGTTTGTGATAGTGTGTGGGGTATAATTATGTGGGTATGTACAGCGTAAGTATGTGGGGCAGTAGGCTTAGTTGTTTTTTTAATACTTTATGTTTTGCACTGTTTATTTTTTGTTTGTACATGTCAAAGATATTTTGCATTTACTATGTGCTGCCCCAAAACGAATTTCTATGTACATTTTATAGAATAAAGTCTCGGTCTCAATCTCGAGATTGACATCTTACGGAGGGTGGCGTAGTTGAGGATCATGCTAATTCATGTTGATTGCCGTGACCAAGCCCGCTTTGATTTCTCCTGCTCTCAGCCATTGTCTATAGGTATTGTACTCTCGTAGTAAGGGATCTCGGCTTTGACAGCGAGAATCTCCGAGATTTTTTTTGTTTGTGTTGAGGGACATCTTAGACATGGAGAATGATGACCACTATTTTCTGTTTTTAATTATTTGACAAGTTATCAAAAGACGAGGACGGAGATAACGAAGAAATTGATAAGAAGGATGGGTATGATGACGTTGATAATAATGAGTGGAGCGCTTTGAAATGTTGCTTACTAGGAAAAGCTCCATATCAATATTATTATTATTATTATTAGTAGTAGTAGTAGTAGTAGTAGTAGTAGTAGTAGTAGTAGTAGTAGTAGTAGTAGTAGTAGTAGTAGTAGTAGTAGTAGTAGTAGTAGTAGTAGTAGTATTAAAATGCACTGCATGAGCCAAACCAGTGTCAGTGTTTCCGTGTATGGGGAGAGGAAAGAGAGAGAGAAAGAAAGAGAGAGAGAGAGAGAGAGAGAGAGAGAGAGAGAGAGAGAGAGAGAGAGAGAGAGAGAGAGAGAGAGAGAGAGATTGTTTGTGTGCGGGCGTGTGTTCTCGCGTGTGCATTGGTGCGTGTGTTACTGTGGGTGAAGGCTGCTAATGGACAGGGAGCTAAGCTGATGAGAGCAGAAAGCCTCATTATATTGAACCATGCTGTTTTCATTTATGACAGTTCAGACAACCAACACCCCAGTTTCGTTTGTTTGGTGTCACTCTGTGTGCGTGCGCGTGTGTGTTTATCCATGTGTGTGTGTGTGTGTGTGTCCATACATGTGTGTTTATCTGTGTTGTTGTGTGTATTCGTGTGTGTGTCCATGTGTGCGTTTGTATGTATGTGTGCGTGTTCGTGTGTGTGTGTTTGTGTGTGTATGTGTGTGTCCGTACCTGTATGTTTGTGTCTGTGCGTTTGGTCTTTGTGAAAACTGAATGTGTGGCCATTCAGCCTATTAATTAGCGATGATATTTTGCTCTTTTTCGCTGTGACCTGACCTCCAGTGGCTTCCTTGAATGTTGAGAATAGAAGACAAGAAACATGCATTGTGTTCATTGTGAAGATTATTGTAATTTTTCTGTGTGGTTTTTATTATTTTAATATTATTGCATTTGGCGCCAACGATGGGGCATTACTCTCGTATTCTGATGATTGTCATTTCATCGTTATAGTATTTTCTTGCTGACTCTCTGAGGTTTCGTGTGTTTGGAGGTGTGTGTGCGTGTGTGTGTGTGTACGTACCTAACCATAACAGTGGGTTTATGCATAGGTTACACTTACGTGCAACTGGGTTTAAAAAAATACTGGGTTCCAAAATCTGAAACTCAGTTTTTTTAAAACCGGCTTTGCAATAGGAATAACAAAAAAAGTGTATACGCAAAGTCTGAGCGGTGAAACCCACAATTGCGGTTGAGTCAACTTTGAGTTTGAGCCAGTTAACATGCCGCGATGTGTGTTCCCGCTGGTCAACCAGTCGAATACACGCACTGTCAGGGGAAGTAACTCGGAACGCCACACGCTACGAGCCGGCTGGCAAGATGGAGGTACGTGTTTTTTCGTTTTATTCAGTTGTGTTTTGTCCTTCTGTCTCTGTAAATTGTTCTTTAATCTATATTTTGTGCTTCTAGGATGTGGCTTTAAAATGTTCCCTTATTAAAATTTCAAGCTTTTTCGGTGTGCTTTTGTACTTTTAAAATCATATCAATTTTCGTGTGGATGTTGTGGTCGATTGTCAACACAGGGTCTGCATTTTTGTTTGTTACTTTTTGAAGAACACAAAAATAAATTTGCTGCATTTTAAGCGTCCTTGTATCTGATATTAATGAAGAGTCTTGTGAAGTCTCTTGAACATTGAAACAGTTACCATGAGAAATGTATGTCTCCTTTGTTCACACTGGGGTTTTCAAAACTTGCATTTTTTCTCATTTACAAAAAAGACGGTCAGTGAAGATAGTACAAGAAGTAAATAAGGGAGGTATTGATGTGTTATTTTATTCATATGTAGATTGATTAAATAAATGTTTAAAAATATTTTTGCAGAATAACAATTTTAGTAGGCAAAATGCAATGTTATCAGAATAAAAAACAATAAGCTTTTAACGTGTACCATTTATTATACTGCAACTTTTATTTTTCTGTATTTTCCTTGTGTTCTGATGTAATTTAAAAAAACCACATGTTGCAACAAACAGTAAAATACAAAATTCTGGCTGCCGTTACCTACATAAGTTATAGCTTTTGGTTTATGGTTCACCTGTCTGTTTTCCTTGGATGAAGGGAAATAGAATATGTGAAAACTGATTGATGCATTAAACTGCTTAACATTTGGATTTTTTGTGGAGACCAAACGTGTTTGCCAGTATCAAATTGTTGTATCTGGCAAACTCCAACAGTCTCAGACCCCTGCCATTTTGTCTCGTTGTTGCAGTGGGGTCCACATTAATAGCTAGAGCACCATTTTCAGATCTGCATCTACTCCATTTCCCAAATTGTTAGCTGTAATTCTGAGTAAGCATAATTATTTTAATAAATTCTGTTATTCCTTTTTTTCCCAGAACATCCTGTTATGCCTCGAGTTTATCCGGTTGCGGAGAAGTCGCTGTAGTCCGACGACGACCCAGGAGGCGTTTGGAAGGAAGACGTCCCACTCCATCACCATCAACATCTTCATCGCCTTCATTGTACTCATCAGGTGACAGCTGGTGTGTGTCAGTACTTATTGAATTTTATAATATTGTTGTTCGCTTTGAAAAAAACACTCATTGATTGCTGTATAAAATCGGTGCCACAGCAAAGCAGTTAACAACTGGCAGCTCCACGCCTCAGATCAAACTGTGACCTGCTAACACAAGGTGTTGGTGGTATATTGTTTCTACATTGCAAAGGGGGAGGTGAGGAGAGCTTGGATGAGGGAGGAGAATGGGGGGGGGGGGGAACATTAGTGTACATGGCAGAGCTAGACATCCTTGTTGAATAAGATCAAAGTTTTAGCTCAATTTTACAGTTGTTAATGGGGCACATGAAATGCAGATTACATTATTATAATGTACACAATTCGCTCTGGGCTTTTCAGGTTGTGTAGGTATGCTTTGGATTTTAAAAAGCAGGCATGTTGAGGAACCTTTGTACTTGTGCTTTCATGGGGTGGCCTCGTGGCGCAGTTGATAAGTCGCCGGTTTCCTATGCCGAAGGTCGCGGGTTCGATTCCCGCAAGGGGCGAACGTATGTGACTTAGGTACGAGACTATTGAGGTCACCGAGGATTTTCTCCGGGCACTCCGGTTTCCTCCATCCCTTCAATAATGGTACAGGATGCAGTCAATATAAAAATTTCAAAAATAAAAAGTTCGATTTTCTTCCGTCTTCTAATAGCGATTTCCCTGCCTTTACACCACCTGTTTGAGTGATGTATGTGTATTTGGTGTGTGAGAGGGTAAATGAGACAGGTGAGCGTGTATGTTGGTATAGATCGCCGCGCTTTGAGCCTTGGGGAAAGGCGCGTACATAGCATCCTGTATTATTATTTATTATTATTTACTGAGTAGCTAGTAAGCATAAGAGTTTCTATAACTATTTTATAACTTGGTTGCTAGTAGCTAGTGTGTCGAAGTGGTTAGTGGGAAAAAATGCTGTCCCACTTCCTCCGGGCTTTTGTGCCCTTTTTTCCCCAACCTCTACCCCCTAAACTTTAAATGTGTTTTGCTTGTTTCTTTTACACTTTAAAGAGGGTGAGTAGTACATTCATGTACAAGAAAATTAAAGTCCCGAATATAATATTTCATTGATGAATCAGTAGACAGTATTGTCAGTCAATCCCTTTTTGTAGTTGAGCCAGTTCAAGCCTCTACTCTTTTCAACTTCCATTCCCTTCTCCCACCCCAGGCCCACCACCCCACCCTTTGACCATCCTCATCCCTTGGTTTGAAAATGTTCTTATGCCGCTGAATTTGTTCTGTTGTTTAAACCCTGTGTTCTGATGCTGCTACTTGTTCGCAGGAGGGCTGAAGAGCAGCATGAGGATTCTAAAGACTCTAATTCATCGGAAGGTTCAGTCAAGAAACAAGCTAGAAAAAGGCGTCAAAGCCAGCAGACCGAAATGCATACAACATCCCCATCATCAGCTTTGTTGCTGCCATCAGTGCTACCCCGTTCTCCAGGGTGTGAACCAAGTGCCATGAATCGTTTAGATATAGAATATATATTCAAATTTGTTTGCAAATCTATTCAAGATGAGTCCTAAATAGTAAAAAATTGCATGTTTAAATAATAATAATAATGTTCGTCATTTGTAAGGCGCCTTAGCCTAAGGATCAAGGCGCTGGCCGATACAGGATCTAACTCAAACCGCCCGAGACGCCACCCGCAGCCTTTGGGCGCATGGTCTGACGCCCGGACAACTGAGCACAATCCTGGGCAGCCAGGGATGGAGGAGAAGGACCAAGTGCATGCTGGGTGTGTTCTTGTTACCGGCACTCACCCGTCTAGGACATGAGCTTCAGGATCTTTAAAGTCCGTTATGATGGAATGCATGCGACACAGACTAGACCTCGGTTTATACTCTCATCCGAAGGAGAAGGAAAACAGGAGTAAAGTGTCTTTCCCAGGGACACAACACAATGGCCCGGCCAGGGCTTGAACCCGGGACCTTCAGTTAATGTTGTCTGTCTGTCTGCCTTCCATCTGTGCAAAACTTTAAAGTGGCTAATTACACGAGACCTCGAAAATTATCAGTGATTGAATGACTACACTTCAAGGTCAAGGTCACAGGTTCAACAAATGTTAGTCAAGCTATGTCAATTTTCCACAAAATTTCTTGTTAATCCTAAGTTATTAATATTAACTAAACTTCAGCTTGTTTGATGCATGATAGGTATCAATGAGACGCACATGCATATTTTGTCAACCTTGCTCCAAGGTGAAGGTCATTGGAGATGTCCAAAATAAGAAAATCTTTTGCTGTAGTTTATTTTATTGTACATGAGTGCATTTATAGCTGGAGGTCAAGGTCAAGAGCATCGAAATATCAAAGCTTGTATTACTTTGCATTTTAAACCCACCGTTTCAATCATTTAACTTTTTTTTCTGGCATCTCATTTTTGTGTTATTTATTGGGAGTTCCATAAGGAGCATGTGAGTCATATGGACTTGCCTTTCCAGTGATTGATGGTGTTCATCATGTTCAAAGCTTTTTGAGGTGCTACTTGTCATTAAGTAATGGAAATTTACTGCTCTGTATTGTGTAGACTAGTTTTTAGGCCCGTTTTGTTATGTAGTAGATTTCTGTCTTAAACTTAAGAGAAAGCGTGGATTAATCAGGCAAAGTACCAAATTATATTTCTTTGCCAAGTTAATACATATGTTATTCTCGGGGTTCTTGTTCATCAAAAAGCAATGTCAAGACTAATGACTATATAATAATATTCTGCTCTTCACATGGTTTTATTATACCTTTGAGGTGCTGGAAAAAAACGAATTATAAGTGGTTGCACTCAATTGATCCTTATTCAGAATATATTAACGTAACGGGAAACCATAAACAATTTATGTAAAACTTAACTATATGAAGTTGATAAAAAAGTAATAATAATATATACAAATTATGCTCTACTAGACACTTTCAAAATAAAAATGTTAACAAATTATGTCTGTGTTATGTTGTTCATATGTTTGTTTTACATTACCAATTCTCTGCTTTTTTATTTTTCCATTCCTCTTCTTTTCCAATGAAGATTTGTATACTTTTCCACCCTTCTCATTCTTTCTTTTCCTCTGGAGATTTTATGCTTTTTCTCCACGCTTCTCCTCATTCTTTCTATTAATTCTTTTTCATACTCCTCATACTTTTTCTTCTTTCTCCTTCTTGCCTTTTCTTCAATGATTTGATTTAAATCTGGAAGTAAAGTAATAAATTGAACATGAAAAAATTATCCACAGTTAACATTTGAGAACGACAAGATATCTTTTTTTTGCAGATCTTCCAGTCTGGATTCAAATTAAAAAAAACTTTAAAACCATACAATACAAAGTAAATGTAAGCAAAGTAAATATGACAAAAATGTTTGCTTAATGCCGAATTTTTCTTTTCGATTTTTACTGACACCAGCTAATAATTTATTTTTTGGGCTATGGGGAGAAAAAGAGGGTCATGCACTGACCTATCCAGAGGTACACTGTAACAACCTCAGACCTTTCGGTTCTCAGTTCAATGCTTTAACCACTGAGCTACCGCCCAGTTCTTAAAGTAAATGGCAAAAGTCTATCCTTCAATAACAGCTCTAATTCTGTACAGTAGCCTATATATCAACTGAAAATATTGTAATTGAAATTATAAAAACAAAATCAGAGGAAATTCTGAGCAA
Organism: Oncomelania hupensis; assembly: GCA_036898135.1. NCBI lineage: Eukaryota > Metazoa > Mollusca > Gastropoda > Littorinimorpha > Pomatiopsidae > Oncomelania > Oncomelania hupensis. The sequence continues at coordinate 863,116 of CM072520.1, forward strand.
TAGTAAAAGTTGTTTTATTAGTTGAATTAAACTAAAAGTGTCAGTGTACTGCACTCACGTACTGAAAATCTTGCAAATGCAACCTTGGCCATTTATACGTTTTGGTTGTGTCCGTGTGTGTGATAAACCCAGTTTTTCCACAGAAACCCAGATGTCCAATATGCATGTGTAAAAACCCACTAGTATCAAATGAACCCACTATTTCATAGCGCAATTTCTCCTTTTGTTTTTGTCAAAAATGAAAACGGTTGTGACAGATAACCTTACAAGAGGCTATTGTATCCGTTGAGTGAATAGGAATGGTCTGTAATGAAGGGAAAGGATGGAACCCAGTTTGCCTTGTTTTGAACATAAACCCACTATTATAGTTTTGAACGTATGTGTGCGTGTGTGTGTGTATGTGTGTGTGTGTGATGTTAATGGATAGTAATGAAGAGTGGACAATACAGAGCAGGACGTTACTTGTTGTAGTTGTTGTTGCTGATGTGGTGACGGTTGAGATGAGTGGTGGTGGGGATGTAAAGATTGAAGCTGTATGGTTTGATGTCGCCATTTAATAACAATAATAATAACAGGATCTTAAATAGCGCGATTCCCTAATTAAAATTAGCGCAAAAGGCATATTTCGTTTTCATCTTCTTGTTTTTCATTGTGACTGACAGCCAAACCTACCTTTGTTACTGTTGTCGCTTTCTATTTATGTCATTAATTTATTTCCTTACTTCCTTTCTACATTCCTGTTCGCCATTTGGATTCTTACTTCATTTCTAACAGTCCTCCCAAAGCTGACCATGGCCGTTGGGCAGTAACACTGGTCAAAAGAACCAAACCTAGACACGAAACCCCCGAAAGTGTTGAGAAGGAGTGTTACGTCGAGACGCGCGCGATGGATCACATCGTTTTATTTTGCAAAGCATGCAGTAATAGAGTGTATTTACCTTTGATTTGATTTTGCGTTGTTGTTAGAAGAAGCTTTGTATAACGTTGATAATTTTAGTTGCTCGATATTATTTGAGAATTTTCTAGAGTTGGTTGTTTACTATCGATCGAAGCGTGTGACTTTTATTCCCTTTCCCTTGGGGCCCCGTCGTCTAAAATTCTTAAATTCAAGTCCCCTATACGCTCTATGTGTCCGGGGACACTAATTTACTGGAAGAAGAACAAGGCGCACGATAGTTCGTGTAAAACGCGCGCGATAGATCAGATCGTTTTATTTTGCAAAGCATGAAGTAATAGAGTGTATTTACCTTTGATTTGATTTTGCGTTGTTATTAGAAGAAGCTTTGTATAACGTTGGTAATTTTAGTTGGTCGATATTATTTGGGAATTTTCTAGAGTTGGTTGTTTACGATCGATCAAAACGTGTGGATAAATGTAGTGGTAACCACGAGACGCTTCCGTCCCAAATAAGGTTGTATGACGTGAGACAGCGATGACGAAGTTAATTTTGATTGGTTGTGGTGCGTTACGCTGGAGTGTCCTAAATTGTTCTGGAGTATAGAGAGACTATATAAGTGCCGCACTGTTTCAAAAGGGTGGTTACTCTAAAATCGTCCCCTATATGCTTATTGTGTCCGGGGACGTTAATTTTACTCAAAAAAAAAAAGAAAAAAAAAGAGGGGGGGGTGGTTGATAGTAGAGAGAATTGTATTGTAAAGTTGAAAGTG
>CM072520.1:867282-1008490 GCA_036898135.1 Oncomelania hupensis
AAAAATAAGACAGAGACAAAGTCACAGACCGAGATGAGACAGATACACAGTCAAATACAGAGATGAGACAGAGACACAGTCGCAGACAGAGATGAGACAGAGACACAGACAGAGATGAGACAGAGACACAGTCAAAGACATAAATGAGACAAAGACACAGACAGAAGTGAGACAAAGACAGAGATGAGACAGAGTCACAGACCGAGATGAGACATAGACTCGGTCAAAGACAGAGATGAGACAGAGACACAGATGAGACAGAGACACAGTCAAAGACAGAGATGAGACAGAGACACAGTCACAGACAGAGATGAGACAGAGACACAGACAAGCAGGCAGGCAGAGAGAACCACACACACACACACGAGACAATGAGGCAGACCCAAGCAGAGACAGCCAGCCATAAAAAAGGGAGGGAGAGAGATAGGAGATTGGTGGCCAAGCTTAAAGGACCATCAAAGCTTGGAGGAAACAGTCGTTAATTAATCGGTGACGCGCACAATGGGTTGCAGCGCTGTGCCGTAGTAACAACTGTCAGTCGCTCTAAGACTTTAGCCTTCACTATAAGGTCGCTGAATGCCAGTCACAAGTCTGTCAGTCGTTTCAAGCCTGTAGCCTTCACTATAAGGCCGCTGAATGTCAGTCACAAGTCTGTCAGTCGCTTCAAGCCTTTAGCCTTCACTATAAGGCCGCTGAATGTCAGTCACAAGTCTGTCAGTCGTTTCAAGCCTTTAGCCTTCACTATAAGGTCGCTAAATGCCAGTCACAAGTCTGTCATTCGCTTCAAGCCTTTAGCCTTCACTATAAAGGCGGCGATACACGGTAAGACTAGATCTTATGATACCCGCATATGACTACGGGAATTCCCGGATCGGTAGGAATTGTCGTCAAGTCTTATCGATAGAGCATGTTCTATTTTTTCACGGCGCGATACGACAGTGGAGGTCAGACAGCCAATCAAAACAGCTATTTGATTGAACTCCGAGGTGAAGGTCGCGACCTACAAACTGAAAAATGGCAGACCTGTCGAAGCACCAAACAGGAATTTTGATTGAGTTGTACCATGAACATAGCTGCTTATGGGACACATCATTGCAGGTCTACAAAGACCAAGGGACCAGAAACCGCGCACTTTCATCAATACAGGCGCGGTTTCATGAAGCCTGCAATATTTTGCTGGATCGTAATACAGCCGACAGTGTGATTTTTGTTGTCGTGTGACTCATGTCAATGAACGATATGAAAATAAAGAATAATATATTTGTGCAATGCATAATAATATTACTTAAAAAAAAATGTAATGACGTTTTGAAAAACAAGCGTCATCAATTTATCACGCGCTAACAACAATTGCTTTTGCAACTATTGAGATCTAGTTAGCCGTAGACTACGAGATAGTTGGCTTATGCACATACCGTGTATCAGCAAAGACATCAGATCTGCAGCGGCATATGCGGGTATCATAAGATCTAGTCTTACCGTGTGTTACGTTGAAACGCGAATGATGGTATGGCTGAAGCGTGTACGATAGATCTAATCGTTTCGATTTGCAAAGTATTCAATAATAGAGTTTATTTACCTTTGATTTGAGTTTGCATTGTTGTTAGGAGAGGCTTTGTATAACGTTGATAATTTGCGTTAGTCGATATTAGTTGAGAATCTTCTGGATATGCGTGTTTACTCTTGATAGAAAATTCCCGATACATGTCGAAGCAAGAGGTCGTTCTGGAAGATATAAAAATATGTATTGACGTAAGTCAGTGATGACGATCTTTTATTCGATTGGTGGCAGTACGTCATTTTCTACCATGTACGAAATCTTTCCGGAAAAGAGAGAGGTTATTTAATCGTGTGCCGAATTGCTGTTGAGAGAGTAAAGTTGTTGATAGTGATTTGGAAAGTTGCTGTGAAAGTTGTTGAGTCGAATTGAGAATTGTATGCAGTTGTTGATGTGTGCTGAATAAAAGTGGAAAACTTCATACGTCGACTTTGTGAATTGTATGCTGTTTGGACGGGCTGTGTGAATAAACGAATCTGAGTTACACAACTATCAGGAATTCAAGCATCGGGGCTGAATCAGATACTGATAGAAAACATCAAACGGAGTGTAACATTTTGGGGGTCAAGCCGCGATTCACGCCATAGCCAAGGGTTCAACTGCTACAACAAGCGAGTCAACGTTACGAGAGGCAGTCATCGAGGGTAGCCGCCAACGAGTTGCGTCGAGAGGGGCCAACATACTAGGACTACATCCGATAGATTCGGGTTGACTGCAAGGGCGTGTAGTCGCCGAAGAGTTGCTTCGTGAGCGAACAACAGATCGGGACTACGCAGCTGCCGTAAGACTACGTCGAGGGACAGTCTCGGAGCTACATCGCCAGTATTAGAGAGAGCGACGAGCGGACGTCGCGTCTACTTCAGCACAGGAGCGTATACATCAACACCAGCGTGGTGCAGCGTCGCATACGACGAGGACAGCGGGGCCTGCGTCAGCGAAGGCGACTAGTGACAAGCATCAGCGCTACTGCAGAAAGCGTGCTGTTCTAGAACAGTCTAGAAAGGTACAGCACAGTCAAGAACTTTCCAAAAAAGAAGAACTCTACAGTCAAGAACTTTCTAGAAGAAGAACTTTCTAGAAAAGAACTTTCCAGAAGCATCAAGATGGCTGACTTCTGGCAGAAAGGGGTTGAACTGAATCTAAAAGGCAAGCAGCTGACGGAGTACGTCAAGTCTCAGGAGAGAATACGAGAAAGAGAATTGGAAGAGAAGCGTCTAGAAAAAGAAATAGAACTAGAACAGAAGCGTCTAGAAGTAGAAGAGCAGCGTCGCCGTGAAGAACGAGAATTAGAAGAGCAGCGTCGCCGTGAAGAAAGAGAATTAGAACAGAAGCGTCTAGAAATTGAACAGCAACGTCAAGAGAGAGAAGAGCAGCGTCGCCGTGAAGAAAGAGAGTTCGAGCTGAAGCGTCTTGAAGGTGAGCGTCAGTACCAGTTAGAGTTGGCGCGTATCCAAAACAATCAGCATGCGCCACAAGTCACCAACGACCATACGGCTCCTAAATTGCCAGCTTTCGTCGACGGGAAGGACCAGATCGACAGCTATCTGGCGAGATTCGAAAGGTTCGCCGAAAGCTCTAACTGGCAACCTCAAGACTGGGCAATTCGACTGAGTGCACTTCTGACGGGGCAAGCTCTCGAAGTTTACACCAGACTGTCGAACAATGACGCCAAAAACTACGACGTCTTGAAAGAGGCCCTGTTGCAGTGCTACAACTTTACAGAGAAGGGCTACCGTAAACGCTTCCGTGAATGCCGGCCTAAGTCAGACGAGACGCCAAAGCAGTTTGTGGAGCGCCTGTCGTCATATCTACACAAGTGGGTGGAGTTATCAGGCGAAACGAAGTCTTACGACAGTCTCCATGACCTGATCGTGAAGGAACAATTTCTCAATGCCTGTCACAAGGACCTAGCGACCCACTTAGAAGAACAAAAGCTGCAGACGCTTAAAGATGTGACTGAGGCTGCTGAAAGATATCTCATCGCTCATGGGAAAACCCTGGGGCCACCCAGCGCGACGAAACATTTTCAGAAGACTGGAAACCATGTGAACCAGATCCAGGGAAGCCAGACGAGCCAGAGACAGACAGACTCCACGCCTCCTCCCAGGGAAGGGCATTCAAGGGGCTGTTTCACCTGCAACGCTACAGACCACAGAGCGGCTAACTGTCCTCAAAACAAAAGTAGCGGACAGCGGAGCAGTACGGACAATTCAGCGGCGGGCAACCGGCAGAGGCGGTTCTCCAATCAACGGCAAACCAGTAGATCTGACCATCAAGTGTGCGGCGGGAGCGTCATTCTTCCGAGTGAGACCGAGCGCACAGCTACCCCTGCGGACGTGCAAGAGTGCATGACTGATGGCCAACTCCTCCTTGCCAACGGGAAATCCATCCCCGTCGTCGCCAGCGCAGCTGTGACCGTACAGAACATGCCTTTTTCCAAGGGACGCGTCGGAAATCATGAAGTGACTGTTTTAAGGGACTCTGGCTGCAGTGGGGTCATCGTCAGAGAAGACCTAATCGCTAAAGAACAGTTCACTGGCGATTCAAAATGGACACTTATGGCCGACAGCAAATGTGTGAGAGCGCCAGTTGCGAAGATTCATGTCAACACCCCTTTCTACATAGGCGAAGTCGAAGCGGTTTGCCTGAAGAAGCCGCTGTATGATTTGATGATCGGGAATATCGACGGCGCGAGACGACCCGACGACCCCGATCCAGAGTGGAGTCCTGCCTCAACTCAACACGTCGAAGTTGTGGAGGAGGATCCATTGCCGTTTCCCGATGGAGACCTTACAGAGCTGCTACGGGATAATGTGGCTACTCCGGCTCAGCCCTGCCGACCAGAGATCGTCGGTGCTGTTACAACCAGGGCCCAGGCCAAGAGAGACAAGACGTCTACGCCACTGAAGGTCGCCGACAACTCCAAAGCTGCCATCGTGGACAGAGATAAGCTGATCCAGCTCCAGGAAGCTGATAGCACTTTAAACAAGTACAGGAACCGCCAAGACCACGTGACCAAAGGCAGTGGTACGGTCTATTTCGAGGTGAAGGCCAAGATCCTGTACAGAATCTTCCAGCACCCGAGGGTCAACGAAGGTAAACCACTACGTCAAGTCTTGGTACCGTTACCCCTAAGGCGCCAAGTGATGGAAGTAGCGCATGACTCAATCATGGGAGGTCACCTAGGTATCAAGAAGACGTCGGATAGAATCCAGGCGGTATTCTACTGGCCAGGACTTCATGCGGACGTCAGCCGTTTCTGCCGATCGTGTGACATTTGCCAGAAGACCATACCTCGAGGAAGGGTCCCGAAAGTGCCTATGCAGAGGATGCCTCTGATCGACCGACCTTTCAAGAGGGTGGCCTTAGACTTAATCGGCGAAATAAGACCTCCGAGTGAAGAAGGTCATCGATGGGTACTGACTTTAGTGGACTATGCGACTCGGTACTCAGAAGCAGTGCCACTGAAGAAGATTGACACTGAAACTGTGGCAGAGGCACTGGTGGACATGTTCAGTAGACTTGGAGTGCCTGAAGAAATTCTGACAGACCTCGGGACGCAGTTCGTCTCTGACTGCATGAAGGAGGTCAACAGACTGCTGAGCATCCGGCATTTGACTACGACACCCTACCATCCGATGTGCAACGGGCTTGTCGAAAAGTTCAATGCTACGCTGAAGTCCACCTTGAAGAAACTGTGCAGCGAGCAGCCCAGACAATGGCATCGTTACATCAACGCCTTACTTTTCGCCTACAGAGAAGTACCGCAGGAGTCCACCGGCTTTTCTCCGTTCGAGCTACTGTACGGAAGAACCATCCGAGGGCCGATGCACATCCTGAAAGAACTGTGGACGAAGGAAGTGGACACCCCAGAGGTGAAGAACAGTTACCAGTACGTGTTTGAGCTACGGGAGAAGCTGGAGCAGACTCTCGAGATAGCCAGAGAAAACCTGAAGAAGTCCCAAGACTGTGGAAAGCACTACTACGATCGTAGGGCTGTGAACAGGAAGTTCAAACCTGGCAACAAAGTGCTGGTGCTGCTACCTACTGATCATAATAAGTTGCTGATGCAGTGGAAAGGCCCGTACGAAGTGGAGACCGTGGTGGGGATCAACGACTACAAGGTGAAGGTCGGCCAGCATTCCAAAATATACCACGCCAACCTCCTTAAGCTGTACGTGGAGAGGCCGCCAGAGACTGTGCATGTGGCAACAGCAGCTGAGATCGACAACAGCTTTGACAGGGAAGAACTGTTGGAACTGGGAGACTTCGATAGCAAAGAAGGCATCGATGATGTTAAGCTAGGACCACGCTTGACAGAAGGTCAAAAGATGGAGCTCAAGGACCTTATGGGCGAATTTCCCCATAGCTCCAGTGATGTCCCAGGCTCTACGACTTTGGTCGAACATGAAATCCACACCCGGACCTGGAAGGAGCATCTGCAGACCTTGAGGGAGCTGTTCCACCGTCCCGCAGAAGCCAACCTGACCGTGAGACCCAGCGAATGCATCCTGGGAGCTGACAACGTCGACTGCGTCGGACATCCGATGGGAGAAGGAGACAACGGAGGACGCACTGATTCGGGGAAAGCCCACGTGATCATCGTCTTTGACCCTGGGCCGATGACGACCGCAACTGACGAGGGCGTCGATTCCTTGCGAACGAAAGAACATTGACTGTGTGGATGAACTAAGAATATTGGTAATGACAGACTTGAAAATGAAAAACGTTGATTGGGTAAATGAACTGTGAACATTGACAGTATCCAGAAAGACTTGCAGATGAGAAACTTTGACTCTGTGTGAATGAACTGTGAACATTGTCATTATCCAGACAGATTTGAAGATGAAAACCATTGACTCTGTGTGAATGAGCTGAGAACATTGACAGTGTTCAGACAGTCTGAAATAAGTTTTAATTCTGAACTTTGTTTGTGCATTACGTTTCAACGTTGTTGAAAGAAATTGGGTAAATTTCTTCTTGAGTGGGGGGTTATGTTACGTTGAAACGCGAATGATGGTATGGCTGAAGCGTGTACGATAGATCTAATCGTTTCGATTTGCAAAGTATTCAATAATAGAGTTTATTTACCTTTGATTTGAGTTTGCATTGTTGTTAGGAGAGGCTTTGTAAACGTTGATAATTTGCGTTAGTCGATATTAGTTGAGAAATCTTCTGGATATGCGTGTTTACTCTTGATAGAAATTCCCGATACATGTCGAAGCAAGAGGTCGTTCTGGAAGATATAAAAATATGTATTGACGTAAGTCAGTGATGACGATCTTTTATTCGATTGGTGGCAGTACGTCATTTTCTACCATGTACGAAATCTTTCCGGAAAAGAGAGAGGTTATTTAATCGTGTGCCGAATTGCTGTTGAGAGAGTAAAGTTGTTGATAGTGATTTGGAAAGTTGCTGTGAAAGTTGTTGAGTCGAATTGAGAATTGTATGCAGTTGTTGATGTGTGCTGAATAAAAGTGGAAAACTTCATACGTCGACTTTGTGAATTGTATGCTGTTTGGACGGGCTGTGTGAATAAACGAATCTGAGTTACACAACTATCAGGAATTCAAGCATCGGGGCTGAATCAGATACTGATAGAAAACACCAACATCAAACGGAGTGTAACACCGTGTATCGCTAGCTTAAGACCGCTGAATGTCAGTCACAAGTCTGTCAGTCGCTTCATGCCTGTAACCTTCACTATAAGGCCACTGAATGCCAGTCAAAAGTCTGTCAGTCGCTTCAAGCCTTTAGCCTTCACTATGAGGCCGCTGAATGCCAGTCACAAGTCTGTCAGTAGCTTCAAGCCTTTAACCTTCACTATAAGGCCGCTGAATGTCAGTCACAAGTCTGTCAGTCGCTTCAAGCCTTTAGCCTTCACTATAAGGCCGCTGAATGTCAGTCATAAGTCTGTCAGTCGCTTCAAGCCTTTAGCCTTCACTATAAGGCCGCTGAATGTCAGTCACAAGTCTGTCAGTCGCTTCAAGCCTTTAGCCTTCACTATAGTGCCGCTGAATGTCAGTCACAAGTCTGTCAGTCGCTTCAAGCCTTTAGCCTTCACTATAAGGCCGCTGAATGCCAGTCACAAGTCTGTCAGTCGCTTCAAGCCTTTAGCCTTCACTATGAGGCCGCTGAATGCCAGTCACAAGTCTGTCAGTCGCTTCAAGCCTTTAGCCTTCACAATAAGGCCGCTGAATGTCAGTCACAAGTCTGTCAGTCGCTTCAAGCCTTTAGCCTTCACTATAAGGCCGCTGAACGCCAGTCACAAGTCTGTCAGTCGCTTCAAGCCTTTAGCCTTCACTATAAGGCCGCTGAATGTCAGTCACAAGTCTGTCAGTCGCTTCGTGCCTGTAGCCTTCACTATATAAGGCCGCTGAATGTCGGTCACAAGCCTGTCAGTCGCTTCAAGCCTTTAGCCTTCACAATAAGGCCGCTGAATGTCAGTCACAAGTCTGTCAGTCGCTTCGTGCCTGTAGCCTTCACTATATAAGGCCGCTGAATGTCGGTCACAAGCCTGTCAGTCGCTTCAAGCCTTTAGCCTTCACTATATAAGGCCGCTGAATGCCAGTCACAAGTCTGTCAGTCGCTTCAAGCGTTTAGCCTTCACTATAAGGCCGCTGAATGCCGGCCACTCACTATCGAATGCTTCTTGTACACAGCGCTTTTCCAGCCCAAGAGCTGCTCAAGGCGATGGATGGCCGGAACAAGATCTGACGCCAGCCGCCCTCTTGCTGCCTAATGCGCATGGTGTAACGCTGCAGACACTTCAGCAATCCTCAACAGTGGAGGAAGAATGCCTGGCCCTAGTGCTGACTATGTAGTGTGTCACTCACCTTTCCACAACATGAGCGTCAGAATCCGTCAAATTTGAATGCCGGGATAGATAGACTAAACCTTGATGTAGATAGACTAAACCTCGTGGTAGATAGATTAGATAGACTAAACCTCGGGATAGATAGACTAAACCTCGGGATAAATAGACTAAACCTCGGGATAGATAGACTAAACCTCGGGGTAGATAGACTAAACCTCGGGGTGCATAGACTAAACCTCGGGGTAGATAGACCAAACCTCGGGGTAGATAGACTAAACCTGGGGATAAATAGACTAAACCTCGGGGTAGATAGACTAAACCTCGGGGTGCATAGATTAAACCTCGGGGTAGATAGACCAAACCTCGGGGTAGATAGACTAATCCTCGGGATAGATAAAGCCTCGGGGTAGATAGACTAAACCTCGGGGTAGATAGACTAAACCTCGGGGTAGATAGACTAGGAGCACTGCCCTTGTGGCGTGGGCAAGGAAGGGGGAAATTGACAGTATGATAGGGAATAGGGCGAAATGTACGACGTCCGCTAATTCCCTCTGTCCATCCCTGGTCCGCGCGATGGTCGTTTGAAGATCTGTGCGTGACACGGCCACCAGCGTAGGAATGACGATCCCAGAAAACAATTGACGGCATTACCCAAGATGGTCTTCAGACACGGCCTTTCCCTTTTGTTGACTGTGAGAAAGTGGATACGTCATCGCAAGAGGGGAGAGTGGGGATGGGGTTAAAAAGAAGAGGATGAGGAAAGAGGATGGGAAAGAGGAGGAGTTGAACAGGGGAGATAACACCTACAATTATGAGTGAGTTGTCTCCCTTTACAAAACGAGACTTCGTAGCTCGCGCCACAAGCACATTTCCACTTTCCTGCGTGGAGTGTGGAAGTTGGACAATAGAGGTGATTGTATTGTATTGTATTGTATTGTATTGTATTGTATTGTATTGTATTGTATTGTATTGTATTGTTATACTAAATAATTGTTTTGTATAGCGCATTACCATCTCAAGAGGTGCTGAAGGCGCTGGCCAATACACAATCTAACACAAGCCACGTGTACTGCACTACTAATCAGTTGGTTTTGTTGGACTAGAACAATGATTTTTATATGGAGAAAGGCAGTTTGGAAGGAGATGATTCTGTTTGTGTGTGTGAGCGCATGCGAGAGGGAGAGACAGACAAATAGATAGATAGACAGAGACAGACAGGAAGAGAGCGATAGAGACAGAAGAGAGAGTGGGAAAGAAAGAGAGAGAGAGAGAGTGTGTGTGTTTGAGAGAGAAAAAGAGAGAGAATACCAAAATTAAAAAAGGTTGAGACAGACACTTATAAAAGGAAGAGAAAAGAGAGGTAGAGACAGACATAGGAGACAGAGACAGAGAGAGCCAAAGACAGAGAGAGAGAGAGGGAGAGAGAGAGAGGGAGAGAGAGAGAGAGAGAGAGAGAGAGAGAGAGAGAGAGAGGACAGCATAAGAAATAAAGAGACAGAGATGGAAGAAAGAGAAGGGTACACACACATTATGGTTGGAAAAGGGAGCATGGCCATCATTGACTTTGACATTACTAGCAGGGTGATCGATGTGAGATTGGAGGGGTGTGGGGGGTACGGGGATAGTGCTGAGACGGGAGAGAGAGAAAGAGAGAGTTGCCACGCTTAATCACTGATCATTAATTACTGCAAGCCATTTGCCACAATCCACCATCACATCACACTGCGGCCACACCAATCATTCAATCAAGCAACGGTCACACCAATCATTCAATCAAGCAACGGTCACACCAATCATTCAATCAAGCAACGGTCACACCAATAGATCAAACAGCAGTCACAGACAAAACAACTAACGAGCCTGTTTAGGATTGACTGTGGGACTCCAAGGTCAGGGGTCAAGGTCAGAGGCGGAGGTCAGTTCGTGCCATTTGTCACATCCGGGGACTCGGGACTGTTTGGAAAAGAGGCATTAAGAGGCGGTTATTGGTGTAGGAGGATGTGTCTGATGTTGGGGATAATTGGGGAACGGCTGACCACGGCTGAGCGCTGTTCTGCACCTTGCTTTAGTGGACTTCCTCTTTCTGCACCTTTCTTTAGTGGACTTCCTCTTTCTGCACCTTTCTTTAGTGGACTTCCTCTTTCTGCACCTCGCTTTAGTGGACTTCCTCTTTCTGCACCTTGCTTTAGTGGACTTCCTCTTTCTGCACTTTACTGTGGATGTCCCCGAGGTACTTGTATCAGTCTCTTCAATGAGCCTTTTATTATTTTTTTATAAGCAGTTTTGTATGTGTGTGTGTGTGTGTGTGTGCGTTTGTGTGCAAGCGTGTGTGTTTATGTTTGTGTGTGTGTCATATTGTGTATGTGTGTGTTTGTGTGAATGTGTGTGCGTTTGTGTGTGTGTGTGTGTATATATAGGTAGTGTGTGTCTGGTGTGTGTATTTGAGTCGATGACGTAGTAGGATGTGTGGAGGAGATGGTTGCACGTGGTGTCTTTGTGAGATGTGGTGTTGGGTGTGTGACTCTAGCAGATAAGGTAACACGGATTTCGGAGCCCGGGTGGAGAATGAAGTCCGATATCAGAAATGATGAAAAAGGGAGGGCAGTAGTTTAAGGAGAAGGGATTGCTGGGGGCCTGATTGTGGTACTATTCATTCCATTTCAATCAAAATGGGCGACAACTTTTAGTCCTTCCTTCTCCGCCAGCCCAAAGCTTTGGTTTAATCAACATTTTCAATTTCCACTCACGCCTCTGTAACAGGAGAGGCCGATCCTCTATCAGCCTTGCTATTGTACCTCATCTCTCTTAAGGCCGTCACCTCCTGAAGGCACGCATCAGGACAGGCGTCTTAAGGTGCCACAATCTCTCCACACTACACGACTTTGTTATTAGATGGAACGTTGTTGCTTTGTTAAAACACAGCAGTGCGGGAATCGTTTGTAAGTACTGAAGTCAATGTGAAGTCATTTCCTTATCAAAGTTATCTATTAGATTATGTGATCATAGAACAGTTGGCTAATCCGTATTATTGAGGTCAAACGTTGTCGAGCTGAAAAAGTTATTGGGGCCCCTGGACTTGACCTCTGTCTGTCTCTCTCCCTCCACCCCACCCCCACCCCTCCCATCTCTCTCTCTGTCTCTCTCTCCCTCCCTCCCCCACCTCTCTCTGTCTCTCTCCCTCCCCCCTCTCTCTGTGTCTATCTCTCCCTCCACCCCCATCTCTCTCTCTCTCCCCCCCCATCTCTCTCTCTGTCTCTCTCTCCCCATGTCTCTCTGTCTCTCTCTCCCTCCACCCCCCCCCCCCTGTCTTTCTCGGTCTCTCTCCCCCCACATCTATCTGTCTCTCTCTCCCCATCTCTCTCTCCGTCTCTCTCTCCCCCCATCTCTCTTTGTCTCTCTCTCCCTCCATCCCCCATCTCTCTCTGTCTCTCTCTCCCTCCACCCCCATCTCTCTCTGTCTCTCTCTCCCTCCCCCCCACCTCTGTCTCTCTCTCACTCCACCCCCCCCCCATCTATCTCTCTCTGTCTCTCTCTAGTGATCGGTCATTGAAAGAGTTTTTCACTGTGTAAGACATGCGATGATCAACGATGTACAACGCCTTACATTCAAAAGATGCGTTCAGCACATCAGAAGAGTGTTGAAGGGAAATAGAACGCTCATCTACTTTTGGACACCTACTACGCATCAATGTTGAAGTGACTCTGCACCGCTGATCCTTGACAATGTGCCACTCACCATTTAAAGTTTTAAAGCAGGCGGTCAGTTTACGAGATGGATGATGTGACGATATTCATGACCTTGCATGCTCACAGGCAATAACCAACAATTACCCCCACTACCCCCCTTCCCCACCCCTTCATCCCCTCTCTCTCTCTCTCTCTCTCTCTCTCTCTCTCTCTCTCTCTCTCTCTCACTCTCTCTCTCCCTCCAAAACTTTTAGAATAAACTTTGAATTATTACTGCAATGTAAAAAATAGGTGAATAATTTGTCCCCCGGCGAGGTGAAGTTGTCAAACAACATTCAAACTGCGTACGTGACTTTGAAGTAACTGCTGCACTGAACGTCGCCGTGAGCACACACAATTAGATGACAACATTGTAAACAATTTGATCATAAGTGACCAGTACGTCAATATTGACATCACTTTTCATTGACGTCACGTCCCGCATTATTGACGTCACTATTCATTCCGTCAACCTCTCATCAATCATTGAAGACAATGTATTAACATGTCTAAAAAAAAAAGAAAGATGTATCTCTGTCTGCCTGTTTCTGTGCCTGTTCTTTTTGTATACACACTCTGTAATACACACATACAGGAGTTGACCCCGTTAAGCGGTCTTTAACAATTTTCCATCATTACGCTGCCGATATATATCTGGCTACCGAACAGCTCTATGAACTCCAAATTATTCCAAATTATGGAATTTGCTTCGTTTTTGCATTCTAAGAGCTGTGGTATATAAATTATTTCTCTAAAGCAACAAACATGGAAGTGTGATTTCTTACCACCATTGTGCAGCCATTGTGTGTGACCTCTTTGGCACTAACATTATGTGGTCATTGTGTGTAAGCTCTTCTGTATCAACATTATGTGGTCATTGTGTGTAAGCTCATCCGTATCAACATTATGTGGTCATTAATAAACTCATGTGTACCATCATTATGTGATCAGTTTGTGTATGCTCATTTGTACTAACTTTATGCGGTCATTGTGTACCATCATTAAGTAGTCATGGTGTGTAAACTCTTATGTACCATCATTATGTAGTCATTGTTGGTAAGCTCATCTGTACCATTATTGTGCAGTTAATTTGTGTAAACTCTTATGCATTATTACCAGGTGGTCTGCAGGTGTACCATCATACTTATAAAGATGTTACATTCTAAAATCACATAATTTGTAAACTGATTTCAAATACATTGAATTGAAATCTTCAAAAAGACTTTATTGTAAATCTTTAGTGGATTTTAGTTAACTAGCAGTAGAACATGTTAAAGACATTTGTATTATGATGCTGAGAATATGAATAAACTTTTCTTGACTCACTATGAAAACTGCTTTGAAGTTTGATGTAGAATGTGCTTTAATAAAACTTATGTAATCGTAACTGAGTTGAGCAACAGAATGAGAAAAAGATAGAGAAAAAGAAAACACAAATCGGTCAAATGGCTTCAGTATGATTGATTGATTTATTATTGCTTTAGGTCCAGCGGACTCTTCCGAGCCAAATCAGGACCGGACAACCCCCGATCCGCATAAAAGATCTGTTGAAACAACCCCAGTGGGAAAATTGAATGCCCTCCACCGGCCAGTCACTTTACAATAAAGACATCCCACGCGAGGGACGGCTGAGGGTTGACCTCAACTACGCGAACTCCCCGATTACAAAAACAAAATAGAATACAAACATCATTATAAATCATCAACAAAAAAACATACATATAAAATGCCTATAGTGCTAAATAGTACATTCATAGGAAGCCCTAGTGACCACCCGGCAGAAAGCGTCCAACATTCCCAAGCTGATCCAACAGACCTCATACACAAACAAGGAGTCTTGTCCAGGAAGAGTTTTCAAGAAAAAAGGTAGGTCATTGATCTAGCGAAGAAGAATATAGTATAGCAGAGTGGTAGGACAGATCGGGAATGGGAAAGAGCAAATGAGGAAGACAGCGACAGTGGGAATTTAAAGCACTAAATTTCCAGAAAGTGGGGATACTATTTATACTGAAACCCCCGGCACTCCAACGGGGGGAACTGTTGCCGCAGTTAATTTGTCATGCCTACAAAGGCAAGACAGGTTTTCAACTGGGGCTTTCACTGTACCCTTTATAGGTTAGAACAATCTACAGTGGCAAGATTGCTCATGACCCCAAGGGGTGGCTTCAGTATAAATGTATTCAAACTGTAATACATATTTTAATGTTCAAACAACTGGTAGCATGCAGTACTATGGACAAGACATAAACATGTGTGGTTTGCAGACAGTGGCAATGGGTGAGCTGGCATCTCAAAGATAGAAAATCACACTGGTTTTGCTTGATTGATTGATTGATTAATTGTTGCTTTAGGTCCAGCGGACTCTTCCGAGCCAAATCAGGACCGGACAACCCCCGATCCGCATAAAAGATCTGCTGAACCAACCCTAGTGAGAAAACTGAATGCCCTCCACCGGCCAGTCACTTTACAATAAAGACATCCCACGCAGGGGACGGCTGAGGCTTTACCCCAACTACTCGAACCCCCGGTTACAAAAACAAAATAGAATACAAACATCATTATAAATTATCAACAAAACACATACATATAAAATGCCTACAGTGCTAAATAATAACATCATAGGAAGCCCCAGTGACCACCCGGCAGAAAGCGTCCAATACTCCCAAGCTGATCCAACAGACCTCATACACAAACAAGGAGTCTTGTCCAGGAAGAGTTTTCAAGAAAAAAGGTAGGTCATTGATCTAGCGCAGAAGAAGATAGTATAGCAGAGTGATAGGACAGAATGATTGATTGATAGTTGCTTTAGGTCCAGCGGACTCTTCCGAGCCAAATCAGGACCGGACAACCCCCGATCCGCATAAAAGATCTGCTGAAACAACCCTAGTGGGAAAATTGAATGCCCTCCACCGGCCAGTCACATTACAATAAAGACAGTCCCCTATACGCTACTGTGTCCGGGGACGGTAATCTACCCACTGAACTGAACTGAACGCTGAGGCTATACTCTTAATTTATCGAACCCCCGTTTACAAAATTGGAATAAAAATATGATAAAATATTAAAACAAAACACATACATATAAAATGCCTACATTGCTAAATAATATCATAGAAAGCCCTAGTATCCATTTGGCAGAGAGCGTCCAATATCCCCAAGCTGACCCAATACACAAACGAGGAGTTTTGGGAGAGTTTTCAAGAAAAAAGGTAGATGACTGGTCTAGCGAAGAAGATAGTGGAGCTATAGAACAGAGTATGAATACGAAAACAACAAAGAAGAAAGACTGCTACAGTGGGAATTTAAACTACAGCACTACATTTTCAGAAAGTGAGGATACTATTCATACAGAAACCCCCGGTCACTCCACTGTGGTGTTACTTCCAACACACACAAAAATAAAAAATAATCAGTCAACTAACAAGAAAATGTAACAAGAAAATGTGTTTTTTTTTTTTAAAAAAGCACATATTTAACAACAAAAAACAAAAACAAAAAAGTGGGGAAAAAACCTACAACAACACTTATTAAAAAACATAAAAATCAATAAATTGCACATTTTGCAGACATCTTTACATACGCACGGAACGCACATTCATCACTCAGACATGCAAAGTCACTATTATTAGAAGATGGAAAGGGAATCTAATTTTAATTTTGAAATGTTTAGATTGACTGCATCCAATATTTTTATTGAAGGGAGCGAGGAAACCAGAGTACCCAGAGAAAACCAACAGTGACCTGAAAAGCCTCGTACCTAAAAGTCGCACAAGTTCATCCCTTGATATTTGATATTCGAGCTTCGATATTTTTATTTACACTGCCCAAGCACGAACATCGACATAAGAGATTCGGCTATTAATTTGCATAACTTCGTGTAACATAAAATTAATATGGGTGCTTGGGCTGTGTCAATAACGAATGGTGGTTTAATTGAATGAATGATTACAAGTACATCAATGTCTTATCAATTTCCTGCAAACCTGTAGCAGACTACTTAGTAAACAGGGCAACATACAAACCATTATTTCAAAGTGCTGCAGTCACACAGAGCTGTGCACGGTATCTACTATGATTGCTAAAGGATGCTCTAAAATAAAATAGAAAGATCATTCAAACACTGAACCATTTCACTATAAGTATTTAGGGCACTGTTTGGGATGCATATTTGCAGACAATAGGACAGAGCTGCTCAAAGTGCTGGCCGATACAGGATCTAGCCAAAGCGGCCCAAGGCGCCAACCTGCAACCTCTGGGCGCATAGTTTGATGCTCAACCTGCAACCTCTGGACATATAGTCTGACTCTCAAACGACTGAGCACAATCCTGGGCGATGAGGTATTGGACCTAGTTGAGTGCAAAGTGTATTTGGGTAGCTGGCACTCGCCCAGCTAGAACATGAGCGTCAAGATCTTTAAAGTCCGTGCAATGGAATGCATGCATGCAAACTTGATCTCAGTTTATACTCTCATCTGAAATACTAAAAGAAATGTTATCCTTTCCAATTGCCCACTGCATGCTTACCTAAACTAAACACTTCAAAATATAATCGATTTTTTTCACGCGCACCCAACTGTCTTAAATATGTTCATGGCATTGTACATGTGCCCTTGACCCATCCAGCTCACACGAAATCTCTATTACCAATCATACTTGGCACTCACCCTAAGACAAGCATACATTTAATTTTGATCTTTAACGATTCTTACATCTCATGAAAACTGACAGTGGACACATCAAAATATTGATTACACCTCATCAATAAAGATCATGCATAGTCCATTTCGCCATTTCCATTTGTTTGGTCACTGCTCCCTCTAAACATGACTCAGCACACTATTCAATTTCAACAAGTTAGATTGTCAGAATTTTTTAGCAACAATTTATTCACGGACTAGAGAAAGCAGTACCAGCACAATTTGTGTCCCCAACGATTCATGCTTTCAGTCACATACTGTCCTGTACAACGAGACGGAAATACTGTAGAATTACAGAAGGAAAGAACACTGAACGTTTACATTACATTACATAATTGTTGCTTTAGGTCCAGCGGACTCTTCTGAGCCAAATCAGGACCGGACAACCCCCAATCCGCATAAAAAAGATCTGCTGAAACAACCCTAGTGGGAAAACTGAATGCCCCCCCCCACCAGCCCGTCACTTTACAATAAAGACATCCCACGCAGGGGACGGCTGAGGCTTTACTCCAACTACTCGAACCCCCGGTTACAAAAACAAAATAGAATACAAACATCATTTTAAATTATCAACAAAACATATACATATAAAATGCCTATATTGCTAAATACTAACATCATAGGAAGCCCTAGTGACCACCCGGCAGAAAGCGTCCAACACTCCCAAGCTGATCCAACAGACCTCATACACAAACAAGGAGTCTTGTCCAGGAAGAGTTTTCAAGAAAAAAGGTAGGTCATTGATCTAGCGAAGAAGAAGATAGTATAGCAGAGTGATAGGACAGAGCAGGAAAGGGAAAGAGTAAATGAGGAAGACAGCGACAGTGGGAATTTAAAGCACTAAATTTCCAGAAAGTGGGGATACTATTTATACTGAAACCCCCGGCACCCCAAACAAGGAGTCTTGTCCCGGAAGAGTTTTCAAGAAAAAAGGTAGGAGACTGATCTAGCGAAGAAGACGATAGTATAGCAGATTGATAGAACAGAGCATTACATTACATTACATTACATTACATGATTATTGTTTTAGGTCCAGCGGACTCTTCCGAGCCAAATCAGGACCGGACAACCCCTACCAATACCATGTAATGTGGACAAAAATGTTGGTCATTAGACAGAGACACTTGAATCCCAGCAAAGGTACAGAAAAACTATCATTATCAATAATGTTGTGCAACTGATTTTTCTGTACCTTTGCTGGGATCCAAGTGTCTCTGTCTAATGACCAACATTTTTGTCCACGTTACATGGTATTGGTATTGCTTACTATCCAAAAATCCTATTTGAATCAATTATAAAAAATATTCACATTATAATATTTAATAAAAAACAACAAGAAAAAAATGCATGCGCACAAGCACACACATCACTTACGTGCAAGCACACCAATCACCCAGTTACATGCATATGAGAGCTAGTAGGCCTATGTCTCCACCAATCACCCAGTTACATGCATCAGAGCTTGTGGGCCTATGTCTCCACCAATCACCCAGTTACATGCATCAGAGCTAGTAGGCCTATGTCTCCAGCAATCACCCAGTTATATGCATAGCAGAGCTAGTGGGCTTATGTCTCCACAACCTCCCCGGCTGGTCATGATAAAAGTAAATAAAAACGAATACTTTTCCATGTACAAACTGTTTTTTCCTTGCCACTAGTTATATTCTAACATTCTTTATACTTCTCAATAGCTAAGGTAAAAATAATGAGTCTGAATCAGGACTGTAGAAATATCTACAGTTGGCAGGTAGAGGTGGTGGAGACGCAGGCCTACTAACTCTGCTACACAGTGTGATTGAACACCACATAAATGAGGAATGTACATGTCCATGGTATTCTCTCTCACCTCTCTTCACTCCAAAGCCAATAAAGTTTCTGAATTTTCCTTTCTTGCCAAGGTCGACAAACAAGTCGAAGGAAAGTGAAAGTGTTTGCTCGAACATTTCAACTTGCAAACACAATTTAGGCTGCTTGACCGTTTCTACCGGCACAGTTCTGCAGTTCAAAATATAGTTCTCAGTTTCACAAACCTAAAAAATAGTAGGGATCTTTCACACATACCACTTGATGCTACATGGGTCATTTTTGGGGCCATTCATATACAGGCAATTGCCTTGGTCACAGAATTTTCAGTAATTGGTTTCAAACGACGTTCTACATTACATTACAAATTGTTCCACAAAACCACGCTGTCATCAAAGGTTGTCTACACAGTGCATACACGCAGCCATTTAGTGCATGAAGTCTTTACCAGTGAAAAGGTTTAGTGTACTTAAAACATGAGGAATCACAACATCACACTATTTTTGGAGAGCTGCAATGGAGCAGTAGTGGACCGTCAGTCTCAAAAATCCAGAGTTTGGCATCTAGAAGTTTCTGAAGCAGTGCAGGTGTGACTGAAAAGAATCGAGTCCCTCATACACAGAGTTTGTACACAGTGTTTTTATCTAGCTGCGTTAGCTGTTGCTGTGGCCCGATTTCTTACAAAATCTTTGATGTTTTTCCAAGTTATGTGCCTGAGAACAGGTTCTTTTTGAAGGCAGTCTTCTATAACAGCTTTACCAGGTAAGGTGTGGAGGTGAATGTAGCGACCCAACTGTCGATAACAAGCTGCTACTTCCTCTTTACTCCATGGACGCCTGGCTGGATGCTCTGCAGAAAAACCCAAATAATAATTGGCCAAAAAAAAAAAGAAAGAGAGAGAGAAAGAAGAAGAAGAAGAAGAAGAAGAAGAAGAAGAAGAAGAAGAAGAAGAAGAAGAAGAAGAAGAAGATTTCAATCGATAGAGGAAGGCAGGAAGAATCAATAATTAAAAAAATCACCATATTTTTAAACCGTAGTGTAAAGGGCTAACGTACGAAATAATATTACAATAATCTATTAGCATGTGCCGGTGTTTCACAACAAAATATTTCGTGGCGCTAACGCAATCACCGGGCAGCAGAGCTGGCTTTCGCTGTTTGAAAGAAGTGTCATTTCATCACGCAAAGAGCAAAATTAACAAAACAATGGAATCGTCTGTTTTCCAGGTTTGTTGATATCAATTATTTACTTTAGTCTGTAAAATGAGTTAGGCAAGGGTGAATGTGCAAGTGTCAATAAATAAGTTGAGGTGCGCGATATTTTTTAATTTAGATTTAGTTTGTTGATAGGCCTACACGTGCACGTACTTTGATCGCAAAAGGGGGAAAAAAGGACCCGTTCGCTTTTCTGGGGACAGATAACGTGGGCTTGACTGCTTTGATTATTACACCACCACCCCCACACCCCACCCCCCATTATAGGTTTCACTTGGTTTGTTTGTTTGTTTGTTTTGTTTGTTTATGTGTCCGCGAATAGATCTCCGATGTTTGTGGACTGAACTAGCTGAGATTTTGTTCATGGACTACTAGTAAGATCATCTGTGATCACCAAGACAAAAGGCACTCAGACAGACAGTACTCTGCTTTAGAGAAACTGCGAGTAATATACGCCCTAGTAAAACAAATTGATCAATTGACTGATTTTCTGAAACTGGTAGTGGAAGTGTTTGGTCATTATATGTATGCAATATGCAAAACGAGTTGTGATTTATAGAGAAGACACAATTTCAACCTAGATGATCTTGCGGCAGGTAATTAATGTTCGTGTTTCCTGGTTTTAATCATTATCACATATCGCTAATCATGTATTTGTAGTTTCTGGAAATGAATCTTGTATTTTCAGTAAAGAAGAACATAAATAATTAAATGTTTTTACTCTCAGTCTTTCAGTTGGATGAAGGTACGAGGATATATTACAGGGTGCGTCCCGCTTGTCAGCCCCAACCCCCCCCCCCACCTCCCCGTCGACAGGGTTGCCCCCCCCCCCCCCCAATATTTTGGACCGTGCGACGCCCCTGTACTTGTTTACTATATAAAGCCCAACTGTGGTAATATTTTACAACCGACCGTAATTAGTAAATTGTGTGGGGTGGGAGGAAGAAAATAGGGAGGATGTGTGGGGGTGAAAGAGGGTGTCCACTAGGGATAAATCCATAGCTTCAAGAGTTTTTAAGATATAATGTGGAGATATTTCGAAGCACAATCAACAGGTTTTCTACTTTCTAGGTGCAGCCAATGAAACTGTCGGATAATTAATTATATTTACTAGTTTAGATGTGAATATCAATATAACATTTTCCAAGTATTTAGCAGTCAGGTGAAACTTTTTATTTATTGCAGCAATGTGACAATGTTACGGATATAAAATTAAATGCTTTATTGTCATAAGCAAGCAGAATTCTAAAAAAAAACAAAAAAAACTAAGTGGTCGGTGGTGTATTCCCGTCCTGTACTGTGCAATCAATAAATGCTTGATACGGTCTAACAACCCCTGTTTTTAACTGACAGTACGAGTTCATTACAGCCACCTTAATAAACTGCACGGTCTCTTTGTTAATAAAGAGAGAGACAGAGAGAGAGAGACAGAGAGAGAGACAGAGAGAGAGACATATAGAGAGAGACACAGAGAGAGAGAGAGAGAGAGAGAGAGAGAGGGGGGGGGGGGAAGGGAAAGGCAAAAAAACCCCACGAAAATCAACTTTATTAAATGTCCGATACATTATGGCGAGGTTAGTAGATAATTTTGGAGAAAATAAAAATAAATATAACATAGTGTCAACCACAAACACTATCCTTTGTACCCAGGCTTCCGTAATTTGTTAATTTCTAAACTTCAAGCTGAATTATATTTTTCAATTTCGTATTTTATTTTTAGATATTTGTTAAATGCAAAATTTTCCATCGTTAAGTCAGCTAAAGATCACATCCGGTACATTCACCAACATTTAGATCTCGGCATGTGTATGCTGTTTTTGTACAGTAGTTAACTGTCACTATGTGGCAGTGTTAGCTTAATGCAGTTGCCAACACTATGCGGAGATTGTGGTCAGTGACCTTAATCAGTTTCAAGTTCATGCAAGTATGGACACTTATGTACAAAGTAACACTATCATAATAATATAAATAAATGTAAAAGTCAGAAATATTAATAAAGAACTTTCTGGATTCAAATTTTAAATATACTTACTTTCTGATTGCTTTCCAGGCGAATTGTAAACCTCAGAATTTCCAGAACATTCTAAAAAAGAAAAAAATCCATAAGTACTCAATGACTGTCAAATTAATGACTGACAAATGTGGCAGTGTTAGCTTAACACAGTTTCTTACAAACACTATATGGACATTGTGGTCAGTAACCATATACTACTATTGTTTATTTATTTATTTACATATTTACATCTGACAATGTTGTTCATACAAAATGGCATGCATCTCCCTTTAGTCGTCGGTTGGTGAATGGACCCTGAATTTCACCAACACTATGTGAATGGTTGTGTATTCTGTTTTTGTTCAGTTGTTTACTTTCACTGTACCACTACTAGTAGTATAGGAGCGAAATGAGCATGTGATTTTCCTACACATTTCATTATCATACTCATAGCAATAAAATATATTTTTAAACTGTGGAAGTATATCTAACTGGTGTTTAAAGTTATTTATGCTTGGTGCATTATTAAGTGAAATAGCTAGATTAGTCCAGTTAGTAACAACTCTGCTAGAAAACAAAAACTTCCTATTTTAGTATTGGAATGCTGAATAAATACTTTTCCTTCCAACATTCATGTAAAGAAAAAACAAACATCAGAACTGATAATTAATTTGAATTAACCAACGTGATTCTGAATCAACAATGGAAGGAAACAAAGTAGAATTAGATCTAGAACAGTGCTGTCAGTAGAAGAGGGATGGAGACGCAGCATGCCATGAAAGTGGCACTAGCTTCAATGGACTCTCCACAGAAAAAGGGAAGAAAAAATGTTGAATTTTCACTGACAGCATCCATGGTTTTCTCATAATAATGGCACAAATACATAAGCACTCAAAGTAAATAATTAACAAACGAAAAATCAACTAAAGCACAGCAACTTACCAGTGGCTCTTTTCAATTCAAGATGGCGACGAGTTGTGCACATTTGTTTTCAAAAACTAGCCACCCTCTCTCTCCTTGGTGTGTGAATTGACGTATACTTTTTACAGCACAAATGCTGCCGGAATACACACACGTGTGTAAAAGGTCGTGTGTGACGTACAATGAATTTTCCGCGTTATGCTGCCTAAACCAATCACAGCTCGGATTATAATTTATGCATATTTTAGAGGTTAGGGAGTTCAAAAATCGCAATATTGCATTATGCGGTCGGCAGCATAATGAGCGCGGCAGTATAACGTGAGTGTGTAACCATACGATTGGCAGCCTAACGGGGTCAACACCTACGCACACAAGCACACAAACATAACCGCACACACACACACACACACACACACACACACACACACACACACACACACACACACACACGCAGAGACAGACCCTCTTTCTTTCACAACGGCAGCACTCGGACCCCTTCTGCTTCACATCATGCGTCATGATTGTTACGTAACGCCACACCAAGGATGCAATGGGCGACACGTCTGCGTGAGTGACAGTGACAGTGACTGGTATCACACAAGAATAATGCTGCGCTGTCGTACAGTATCAATGACATTGGTGCATCATTGCAGGTACTACCACGTCATGGCAAAACAACACAAGCCAACGACGCCAATTTTTAGAAAAAATTACACGTCTTGTCTCTATGACCTTGTATGACCTTTGTGTTTGACCTTGTCTTTAAGATAAGATAAGATAAGATAAGACAACTTTATTATCTCTTTCAAGAAATTGCATTGTGATGTACAAACAGCGATGGCGAGCGTTGTGGCCGGCGAGCGTTGTGGCCAAGTGGGCTAAGGCGGGACTAACTTGCCTTGTCCACAAGCCAGAAACCAATGGCGCCTGACAGGTGTGGGTTCGATCCTGCATCGGGGCGTTATGTTTCTCCGAATATTATTTACTTTCGACTCGGGCAACGTCTCGGGGGTTTTCTCCGGGTACTCCGGTTTGCTCCCCCAGCAAAAATGTCAAAAAAATTCACAAATGTTAGGTAGGTAGGGTTTGGGCGCGCCACTGGCTGCGACTACGCCTTCTCCGGGGGAGGCGGCCCAGAGTTTCCCGATAGAAAGGGATAATAAACTGAAGCACAAAAAAAAAAAAAAAAGCAAACAGGGCTCACACATACACATGACAATAACAATACAAATATTAACTGACATTGAGAATAAAACTTCTTTGTTGTTACAAATTCAATTCTTGTGCGCCATGTAAGTGTCCATGACCTTGTCTGTGTTTTCATGATTTACCTGTCTGGATCTCGCAAATTAGGAGCACACGACTTTTCAACATTGGTACTAAAGGTGCGTCTGATGGTGTTTTCTACAAGCATTGTTCCAACATTTCTATCCCAAATTCGGGATGTACAAATACAATAACATTATACATGTCACAAGGAAAAACGACGATAGCTGGCGAAACTGACTCAATTTGAAGAATGATGGAACAGCGATGAATGAGGCATAGTAATAGCACTTCCTAGCGCCATTTCCCACAACCAGATCGCCGGGGAAAAACTTGGGAAGGAGGAGGGAGGTAAACCGAGATGGGGGAGGGAGGGGAGATGGTCAATGGAATAATACAGAGGCAACGATGGCCTGGGGTTAGGAGTGTGTGACCAACAAACATGTCTTCAAAGTTTTCTTCAAAGAGCCGAGCGAGTAACGGAGTTGATTTGAGCAGGTAGAGAGTTGAGCAGGTAGACAGTTGTGCATAAAGCTTACTTTGGATAACGAAAGTACTTGCTACGTTTTGTTATGACAGGCTGTAGTTGTGTGATACTAATGCTGTGGACGTAGTTCACGCTTATCATAGCATTTGCATTCAACAGGCTTAGCACCTGTTCAGGTGAGAGAGAGGGAGAGAGAGAGAGAGTTGCAGGAGAAGGTTGAATAGGGTGAGGAGGAGAAAATGTAGTAGCAATAATACTAGCAGTAGTAGTAGCAGTAGAAGTAGTAGTATCATTAGTAGTAGTAGTAGTAGGTAGTAGTAGCATTATTAATAGTAGGTAGTAGTAATAGGTAGTAATACTAGTTGTAGTAGTGGTATTGGTAGAAGCAGTAGCGATAATAGTAGTAGTAGTAGTAGTAGTAGTAGTAGTAGTAGTAGTAGTAGTAGTAGTAGTAGGGGGTTAGTAGGAGTAGGAGTATTAGGAAGAGGGTGAGGAGGAAAAGAAGACAGGAGAAGTAGGAGAAAGAAGAAGAACGATAGTATGGAAGTGCCTGTCGTGCCCGTGTGCCAATGATTCAGTGTCAGCAGGGAGATGGTGTGAATTACTGAGGCCTTAACGATCAAACCTTCAACCGACAACGCCTGAAGTGTTCCTTAACTTATCTCAAAATTAACTCTGTTACTAGTATAGCAATGATTCCCGAAGGCAGAAAGATTTTAAGGAAAGATTATAATTATACAAATATTAAGCAAGAGTTTCAAATCACAACTTTCAATGAATTGTTAGTACGCGCACTTTGTCATAACATTCATTTCGTAGCGCGCACATTTCACCGATTGACAATGTTTGTTACGTTGTTATTAAAAGAAAGGATACAAACAGTACAACGGCGTACAACACCTTGGCCTGTAAACCTTTAACCTGTCCACATTGGCCTGTAAACCTTTAACCTGTCCACATTGGCCTGTAAACCTTTAACCTGTCCACATTGGCCTGTAAACCTTTAACCTGTTCACATTGGCCTGTAAACCTTTAACCTGTCCACATTGGCCTGTAAACCTTTAACCTGTCCACATTGGCCTGTAAACCTTTAACCTGTCCACATTGGCCTGTAAACCTTTAACCTGTCCACATTGGCCTGTAAACCTTTAACCTGTCCACATTGGCCTGTAAACCTTTAACCTGTCCACATTGGCCTGTAAACCTTTAACCTGTCCACATTGGCCTGTAAACCTTTAACCTGTCCACATTGGCCTGTAAACCTTTAACCTGTCCACATTGGCCACTGAAGGAGTTTTCTCCCAAGGCCTGGATTTTTTTCAAAGCGTTTGACCAATCACAACATTTTAAAGTTCCAGTTTTAAAGTTCCACTTTTAAAGTTCCACTTTTAAAGTTCCAGTTTTAAAGTTCCACTTTTAAAGTTCCACTTTTAAAGTTCCACTTTTAAAGTTCCACTTTTAAAGTTCCACTTTTAAAGTTCCACTTTTAAAGTTCCACTTTTATTCCAGCGTACAACACACCCCCGTTCACTCAACTGCCAATGGGTACCTGACTCTTTAGAACCGGGAAAGATAAGGCAGCGAGGAAGATGAGAGGGATACCGTCCTCATAAAGCTTTCCCGGAGAACAGAAATGTCCCTAATGTCTCTCCTCACAACAACCGAAATGTTAGACGGAAAACTGTTACCACTTGAACTAGATTACAACTGTCCTAGGTAAGAAACCTAGCGAACACTTCACATTAAAATGCACAATGTTTGTCCTAGGTGGGAAAACCTAGCGAACACTTCACATTGAAATGCACAATGTTTGTCCTAGGTGGGAAAACCTAACGAACACTTCACATTGAAATGCACAATGTTTGTCCTAGGTAAAAAACCTAACGAACACTTCACATTAAAATGCACAATGTTTGTCCTAGGTAAAAAACCTAACGAACACTTAACATTGAAATGCACAATGTTTGTCCTAGGTAAAAAACCTAACGAACACTTCACATTGAAATGCACAATGTTTGTCCTAGGTAAAAAAACCTAACGAACACTTCACATTGAAATGCACAATGTTTGTCCTAGGTGGGAAAACCTAGCGAACACTTCACATTAAAATGCACAATGTTTGTCCTAGGTGGGAAAACCTAGCGAACACTTCACATTGAAATGCACAATGTTTGTCCTAGGTGGGAAAACCTAGCGATCACTTCACATTGAAATGCACAATGTTTATCCTAGGTGGGAAAACCTAGCGATCACTTCACATTGAAATGCACAATGTTTGTCCTACATGTAGGTGGGAAAACCTAGCGAACACTTCACATTGAAATGCACAATGTTTGTCCTAGGTGGGAAAACCTAGCGAACACTTCACATTGAAATGCACAATGTTTGTCCTAGGTGGGAAAACCTAGCGAACACTTCACATTGAAATGCACAATGTTCGTCCTAGGTAAAAAAAAAACCTAGCTAACACTTCACATTGAAATGCACAATGTTTGTCCTAGGTAAGAAAACCTAGCTAACACTTCACATTGAAATGCACAATGTTTGTCCTAGGTGGGAAAACCTAGCGAACACTTCACATTGAAATGCACAATGTTTGTCCTAGGTGGGAAAACCTAGCGAACACTTCACATTGAAATGCACAATGTTTGTCCTAGGTGGGAAAACCTAGCGAACACTTCACATTGAAATGCACAATGTTTGTCCTAGGTGGGAAAACCTAGCGAACACTTCACATTGAAATGCACAATGTTTGTCCTAGGTAAAAAAAAACTAGCTAACACTTCACATTGAAATGCACAATGTTTGTCCTAGGTAAGAAAACCTAGCGAACACTTCACATTGAAATGCACAATATTTGCTTACTCTTTGTCCTTAAATTAAATTAAATTAAATCGTCTAATATTTAATTCTGGATATAAATCAGTGTTGCCTTACCTCAGGCATCTATATATATAAATTGCTTAGCCGGAAGTCCTTCTTCGCCTCTACTGTAAAGTTTGTCCGGTATGGACGCTGATCTGGGCAGGTGCTGGGCGCTGTGAATCGGCCTGCTGTGTGCTCAAAACCCACGAAATCGTTATAGCCGACATTTCCTTAACGAACGTTTAACCGTTTCTGAGATAAATAAATAAACAAAATGTCCACAAACTGCAATAGCCTCATTCCGCGCGCGGTTTCCATTTAACCCGTGTCAAGAACGTGCCGTTTCGTAATACCGCAAATTTTGTTTTATTTCCATTCAAAACACTTTTGCACTCTGGTCACCAATCTTACAAAATTTTGTGTTTAACTAATTAAATTTGATTAATTAAAAATAGAATCGAGGTTTCAGCATGTTTTCCCATATAGACCAAAAAATTGATGATTTTTATATGAAGCATTGGTAGCTCACTTAGTAAGACATTCGCTTATCGTGCCAGACGACCCAAGTTCAAACCTCCCGCGGCTCTTTTTTTTTTAACACTACAATATGGATATTTTTCTTTTTAATTTAGGCTTTTTACTTTTAACTTATTTATTATTATTATTATTATTATTATTATTATTATTATTATTATTATTATTATTATTATTATTATTATTATATCTTATATCAAATTTTCTTTTAAAACCTTGGTGTTTTTTATTATTTCTATTTGTATTATTCTATATTCAATATTATTATTATTATTATTATTATTATTATTATTATTATTATTATTATTATTTTTATTATTTTTACTATTATTACTATTATTAATATTATTATTATTATTATTATTATTATTATTATTATTATTATTATTATTATTATTATTATTACTACTACTACCAAGGTTCGGGATGGGGTGGTACGTGTAGGTAAAAGGGGGCTACGCGTAGGTTTAAAGGGGCATGGGTAGGCATTACGGGGATACGGGTATATATAAGGGGGTATGGTGATGGTCGATTCCTCCCCTATACGCTCCATGTGTCCGGGGACACAAATCTAATAAAGAAGAAGAAGAAGAAGTCGATTCCTTTCATCCATACCTGCGAAACGATCAACGGGGAAGTATCAAGGAGGGTACAGGTAGGTTACAAGAAGGGGTACGGAAGGTATCAAGGGGGTATAGGGAGGTATCAAGTGGGTTCGGGGAGGTAACAAGGGGGTATGGTGAGGCATCATGGGGGTGGGGGACGGGGAGATATCAGGGGGGGGGGGGTATGGTGAGGTATCAAGGGGGATATGGGGAGGTATCATCGTCCAAATGAAACTCGCAGACAACAGTTGCCTCTCTGTCTACATTTTAAACAGCAACCTGTGTACCCTGGCTTGCCAGGGTACAAAAACCACTAGTTTCAATATAAAGTGTTCTTTAGCTTGCCAACTAGTAAAGTCTAACAGAAAATTGTTCCTTCGTCTCTCTCACTTCGTACATTTAAATACAAAGCCTTGGCTAGCTTTTTCAGGACATGGGTATGTTAACATTAAGGAGACTGTCAGATCAAAAGACCAATGTGTGTCGGTGATGGAAATGGCAAACAAAGACATACGCTGCTTAGCTGAGCTTTACCTGTACCTCTCTATCACTCAGTCACGCTGTGTGACAACGGTGTTGTCTATGAACACTTTCAACAACTATCACCGCTGTGTCAGATTCCTACCCTTTCCCCCTCCTCCCCTTCTTTAGTGGTGAAACACACGTATCATCACTCTGGCGGAACACATGTATCATCACTCTGGCGAAGTGTAACACTGAACATGACCAGTGTTTGCTGTCCCTAAGTAGACGAGCGTTCTATTTCCATTAAACATTCGTCCAACCTTCAACCCATCGTCAATTCTTTCCAAACCAAAATGATCCACGTACTTGTCGTATCCTAGTATAGGCCTCTTTTACACGTGACGGCATATCATGACGTGTGTAACAAGGATGACGTCATTGGAATGGAGACTATGTAGAACCGCCATCGTGATTGATTGATTGATTGATTGTTGCTTTAGGTCCAGCGGACTCTTCCGAGCCAAATCAGGACCGGACAACCCCCGATCCGCATAAAAGATCTGCTGAAACAACCCTAGTGGGAAAATTGAATGCCCTCCACAGGCCAGTCACTTTGAAATAAAGACATCCCACGCAGGGGACGGCTGAGGCTTTACCCCAACTACTCGAACCCCCGGTTACAAAAACAAAATAGAATACAAACATCATTATAAATTATCAACAAAACCTATACATATAAAATGCCTATATTGCTAAATAATAACATCATAGGAAACCCTAGTGACCACACGGCAGAAAGCGTCCAACACTCCCAAGCTGATCCAACAGACCCCATACACAAACAAGGAGTCTTGTCCAGGAAGAGTTTTCAAGAAAAAAGGTAGGTCATTGATCTAGCGAAGAAGAAGATAGTATAGCAGAGTGATAGGACAGAGCAGGAATGGGAAAGAGTAAATGAGGAAGACAGCGACAGTGGGAATTTAAAGCACTAAATTTCCAGAAAGTGGGGATACTACGATCGGTGACTGACCAAGTCCTCCATTTCAATAAGGCCCCCCAAAATAATATGTGTGTTTACGGTAACATAAAAATAAAAAATAGAGTCGGCAGGTCGGCTTTTTTGTTTTAAACCTTTTCACATTGGGTGCGTTTTTAAGGTCTTTTTTCAAAATTTGTTTTCCCAGACGATCCAAAAATAAGTTT
Source organism: Oncomelania hupensis (assembly GCA_036898135.1). Taxonomy (NCBI): domain Eukaryota; kingdom Metazoa; phylum Mollusca; class Gastropoda; order Littorinimorpha; family Pomatiopsidae; genus Oncomelania; species Oncomelania hupensis. Next base: position 897,437 of record CM072520.1, read on the forward strand.
AGGGTCGGGCCTAAAACTTAGGGTCAGTCGGGATACCGTAAACATACATTTTCCTTTTTTTTATTTTACCCTAACAAAATTCACCAGTGACGATCAGCATTTCGATGTTCAGTATAATTCGTTTGTGTCTATGATAGTACTGATTGCGGGATTCTTAACATGAAGAAGAAGAAAATGTTGTTCATAGTTGATCATACCATTTCATAACGTTTAAAGGCTTTCGAAGCCGATCCTTGATTCGTGTAGGAACGGCTTAACCAAAACGCCTCCGCGGTAACACCCACCACCTCTATTCTTCATCACACACACCCATCCCTCCATCCACACACATCCCCCCTCATACATCCCCACACACACATCCCCACACACACATACACCAATTAACCTTAGCTCGGATAGCTAAGCAATCTCTTTAGTGTTCAAGTGCTTGTCGAACATAAATTTAAATAGCTAACCAGGACTTGCAATCGTTCAAACATCTAATAAACGCTTAACTACCCAAACAGAGCCAAGGGACTTGGGTCAACGAGCTGGGCCTGGCCAGAGCTGTGTTTCTTAGGCCGCGAGCCAAACAAGCATGCTCGTCGCGGGCCAAGCGGTATCAAGAGTGCCTAAGAAACGACCAGCAGAAGCAAGTTTGTTTTGAAAATGGCGTACATTTCGAAGTGCATTGTGAAGGCGATAGTTTTAGAGGAGGTATCTTCGGATTCAGGCAGTGACAGTGCACAAACTGTCATTATTATTATTATTATTATTATTATTATTATTATTATTATTATTATTATTATTATTATTATTATTATTATTTTAAATTATTATTTATGCGCCTAATCTAATCTAGACCTAGCTCTAGGCGCTTACGTGAATAAGAACAACTTTAACTATAAAACAGAACGAAGAAACCTCATGAACTATTAACAGTAAGCTTATAAACAAAAACTAACGACTCTCAAACTAAACACACACGCACGCACACATACTCACTCACGAGCACTCACACAAGCACTAACTATGATTTTGCAGTGCAGATCTGTTTCATTCATTTGAATAGGTGGAAGGAAAATAATGACAAACAGTCATGTCGCCTGTGCAGATAGTATTTTGCCTGGCAGCTTAGTTATTTGGAGACGCAAACAAAACAACCGTGTCGTGTGGAGCCCGTGCAAAATTTATAGTTATCACATTATTTTGTTGTTGTCAATGAGTGTAAGGTGTATTGATCTGTGTATATGTATAGCATAATATGACATCTGTAACTAGAGCATGCATGTGATGTTTACACATGTTTAAAGCACACATCAACTGCTTTGCAGTTATAGCTCTAAGCAGCGGTTTCCTTAATTTCAACTTGATGGGATGATTTCCAAAAGAAAACAATGAAGCAACATTTCAATGCCCATAACATTTATTATTGTACAAACTTCACACACATTTTAAAAACGACAGGCATGTATTGACAAAAGCATACACACCAACACACACATACACACAACTCATAGACATGATTACCACATTCGCTCCTGCCAACAAAATGACGTCCTCGTCATTTTAATCAACGTGAAAACGTAAAAGTTTTACACTGAGTTGGCAACGATGCATTCATTAAGTCGGGCAATACATGTACTTGCGGCTTTACATGTGACAATCAAGTATAAGTTGCATGACAATTATGATAAACTAATAACTGAGAATAATACAAAACTTAAAATTTAGCAAGCAAAGTACACTGTACTAACACACACATACACCAACACACACAAATACACAGTGCATAAAAATGACTAAAAATAAAATGTTCTGACTGGCACATTTTGTTTGCCCCTTGAGAAAAATTGTGAAATATAAATATAGCCTGTTTAGCTCATACAAATGAACAAAATAAGTAGGAACCCTCACCCTGCTACAGCCACTACACACCACACCCGAAAGGCGTATCTAATAGCATCATCATTTGCTTTGCACTAGCCACCTCGCATCTGTACTAACTTTATATTGAAACAAACATGATGAGGTCAACCGAAATGAATAAACTTTGTTTGAGGCTTGTATTATTATAAAATTCTATATAATAACAGAATAAGAGTAAACTAAATCCGTCCTTTATTTTATGAGAAATAGCCGATACAGACACATACATACACGCGCACACACAGACATGCTATGCCTGGAGGGGTGGTAAAGAAGTCGCAGCAGTCACGCACACGTCTCCACCTTCAGACTCGGGAGGTATCTTTTCTTTGGTGGCAGGAGGGTCTTGGATCTTGTAGATTTGGCTCTTCTGCGCGCTAGCCACATCTAAATGCATACCTCCTTCCTTCACCAGCACAACATTGGCCAGCTCACCAGCATAACCCTGAAGGTCCCCCTCTTGTCCTGCCAAAACAACGTGTGATAGTAGGCCTACCTAAAGATCCATGGAATCACTCACCATTGATGCGAGTGCTCTTATGTATGTCAACAACAAAAATAAAATAACATTAATAATGAAATATATAGGCCCATATAGGTTAGATTTTCTCCAAGAAGAAGAAAACGTTTTTTTTTTTGTTTTTTTTTTTACACTTCATTGTCCATTTTTATCGGGAAATTATGGGCCGGCCTCCCCTGCGGAATGCGTAGTCGCAGCCTCTTGCGTGCCCAAACCCAACCTATCTAATATGTTCTCAAATGTCGCTGGGGGAGCAAATCGGAGTACCCGGAGAAAACCCCAGAGACGTTGCCCGAGTCAAAAAGTAAATAATATTCGGAGAAACATAATGCCCAGGTGCTGGATCGATCCCGCACCTGTCAGGCACCATTTCTTTCTAGCCTGTGGGCAAGGCAAAAAATTAGTCCCGTCTTAGACCACTCGGTCACAACGCTCGCTTTATGTCATTGTAACTATCACAAGTATTACTTTATTAAATGATTATGAATCTATTACTAAGAGCTTGTAGCCTACTTGAAGGATCACATTTAGATCAGCCCGGTAATGGTGCATATTGAATTTGCACCTTTGTGTACAGATCAAATTAAATTTATCATGTTCCTTGTGGTTTTGTTGTTGTTGTTGTTTTTTAATTTTAAAAAATTGATGGACGGCGTCGGTCTCTCAACAAATTATTTGGTGCCTGTCAATCAAAAGAAGAAAATATCAACCCACAGCGAAAACTGGTACGAAAAGTTCAACTAAGCCAAATTACGGTGACTAAATAAGATCTCTACCTCCTCGTAAATTGGAACAACAACAAAACGATCGAGCATTCCGAGGAACTTGCATGCTTTCCTGGATAAAATATACCTTCAATTATCCAAAACTGCATGCAATATTCAAGAATATACATAAATATAACTTACAGTGCTGAAGGTTTTTTCCAAAATGACGCCTCCGTGTCTACATTAAAGAAAGACCCGTCGTCAAACTTAGATCCATGCGTAACAGTCGCCATGTTTGTGCTTGAATTAAGTATGTCGAAGATATGCTTGGCTTTGCTTGCCAAGCCTCTTGTTTTGCTTGCCGCAAGCGGGCGCTAAGAAACGCGCTTGCCTTGTTTTTCTTGTCTCAACTTGATTTGCTTGGCTAAAGAAACGCAGCTCTGGTCTGCGCCAACGTTATTCTGTGTGTCACAGATAGGTCAACAACCCTCTTCAAACCGCTAGCCCCACACAGCAAACACTGGCCGACAAGAGTATAAACCGAGGGCTAGTCTGTGCACGCATGCATTCCATCGCACTGACTTTAAAGGTCCTGATGCTCATGTCCTAGATGGATGACTGCCGGTTTCAAAACCACACTCAGCACGCACTAGGTCCCTTCTCCCTACAGTCGCCCAGGATTGTGCTCAGTCGTCTGGGCGTCACACTATGCGCCCAATAGCTGCAAGTGGGCGCTTTGGAGCGCCTTGAGTTGCCCAGAATCAGGATCGATCCCGCACCTGTCAGGCATCATTGGTTTCTAGCCTTTGGAAAAGTCAAGTTAGTCCCGCCTTAGTCTACGCGGCCACAACGCTCTCTATCAAAACGGAACATAATTATACGACCTTCGTGTTATATAATGAAGAGTTTCATCTCGGAGTCTTTTGATAATGAAGATGTAATCAGTTGTTGTGACTCGTAGTTGTCACTGCAATCTCAAATGACCATCAACAACTCCACCGTTTACCTTTAGGTGAGAAACGCTTGCAGTTAGATCTTGGCCAGGCCGGACGAGGAAAGCTGATAACCTAAACAGTGGCTGTTATTTACATGTTCGTGCTCGATATCTGTTCTTTTGATCTGGAGACAATTTTTTTTTCTGTATACAAATTGGTGACCTCGCAATAAATTCTTAGTTCCATTGAGTTTGGAGAGTAATTTAAATAATGGTTTCCCATCTGAAGACAATGTCTGTTATCTGTGTGAACACTGTGTGTCTGCTATAGGCAGGTGTGTTATTGTTGGCAATAGTCTACATCTTGTTGTTGTTGTTGTTGTTGTTGTTGTTGTTGTTGTTGTTGTTGTTCTCCTTCTTTGTCATCTTTTTTCGTTGGTGTTGTTTTTATTGTCGTTGACTATGTACACTTTTTTTATTTTGCGTATTGTATGAAGCGACGCTCCACTGCAGTACTTGTCCTTGCTCCACTGCAGTACTTGTCCTTGCTCCACGGATTGTATGAAGCGACGCTCCACTGCAGTACTTGTCCTTGCTCCACGGATTGTCACTTTGACTGGACTCGCCGTCCTCGTAGCAATGTTTACTTAAAGGCGAGAACCACTCTTGACAGCCCTAACCCTCTTAACCAGAAAGTCAACTAGTTTCTCGATAACAAACGGAAAAGTCGTTTATGGTCACAAAGTAAGCACGTTCAAAGCAGCACGACGGGTCTATCATCAACATAATCGACCCCTTGATCAAAATGTGAACAATGGGTAACGGCCTTTAAGTAGGGCGTCGTGGAGGGTTATGGGGCTTTCTTGTGACGTACTGGCACTTTCTTTGTTTACACTTTGCTCGCGGGATCAGTTGTGTTTATTTATGAGGGTACTATTGGGGTGAATGTAGAGTCGACCTTTTCCTAGGTACACGAAAGCCCGACGCCTCGCTTTAGGGTGATAAACCCTTGCTTTTCTTTACAGTTTGCTCGTGGAGCAATGCTGGTTATTTATGACTTATTATTGCAGTGGAATTCACGCCGCCTTTTCTCACAAGTAGACAAAAGCCTGAAGTCTTGGTTCGGCGCCACACAGGTCATAGAGGAAGCCATGGCTCCATACACTGTTCTACAAGCCATGGCCCCATACACTGTTCTACAAGCCTCGTGGCATGGTAGTGCCATCTTCGTAGCTCCGTGGTTGAGCGCTCGCCTGTTATACCAATGACCCAGATTGCAACCTCGTGGTGGTCAAGATAAAGTCAGTGTGATTGCTCTGGTGGTTCAGTGTTGATTTATGTACCTACCCCATCTTCTTTGGGATGGTTATCCCCGTCTGCCATATCGCCAATGGTGGGTGTAGACGTTAAACGTCAAAGCTGATCCTATATCTACAGTGTCCTTACATTACATTACATGATTATTGCTTTAGGTCCAGCGGACTCTTCCGAGCCAAATCAGGACCAAACTACAGTGTCCTCTAAGCTTTGGTCCATACACAGCGACTGGGTACCAGAGAGGCACAAAGCTGGTCTGGGGTCATGAAGACACAACTTGTTACCATGGAGATGTATGTTGTCAGGTTAAATAAAATGGGTGCATAATAATATCTGCTAACATGATACATAACTACCTGTGAGCTACAGCTGACAACGACCTCTGGCACGTGATGTGCTTGTCTTATCACCGTCACTTTCACTATCACACACTCTGCAAAACTACCGCTCTGCTATGCCAAGAAGTATTGAATATATAGGAGAAGAAGAAGAAGAAGAAGAAGAAGAAGAAGAAGAAGAAGAAGAAGAAGAAGAAGAAGAAGAAGAAGAACAACAACAACAACAACAACAACAACAACGACGACAACGACAACGACAACGACAACAATAACAAAACAACAACAGCCACAGAAGAAACGTTAACAACGACAGAGGACGTATCATAAGAAGAAGAAGAAGAAGAAGATGATGATGATGATGATGATGATGATGATGATGATGATGATGATGATGATGATGATGAGTATAAAAAAGAAGATAATGAGGATGGTGATGATGATGACGACGACGACGACGACGATGATGATGATGATGATGATGATGATGATGATGATGATGATGATGATGATGATGATGATGATGATGATGATGATGATGAAAAAGGAAAGAACAGAAAAAGTAGACAAAAGATAAGGTACAGTACAAAAATAAAGAAATCATGCAGCTGGCGTTTAACTTGTTTTAAGAAATAGATTTTAATTGTTCGTACAGTTGTTATTGACAGATTAATGATCTTTCTTCGTGTTATTTACAGACAATTAAATAGAGCGCATAAAAACAGGAAGATGGAATGAAAGTTGTGATGGAGAACCAAGATGTACAACTTGGCGATACAGCTGCCGCTAATAAACAGATGGCGGATGTGCACGTACGTAACTGACCAATGGCCATCCGGATTGTCTTCCACCTCGATCCCTAGTCCTACCCCTCCACTGATCCCCAGCAACACTTTCCCTTGTCCCTTCTGTGCTGCCCACTCTACGGCAAACATCCGCTCTAATTGTAATGTGTTATACATAGTCATAGACAATTGCATCTTCATCACTTTTCCTCCAATCATGTCGTACCCGAAAACACAATACCCTCAGAACCCCCATCCCCACCACTGTACATGGAACATCACGTGATGACTGACCGCGCCACCTACCGCTGTCACTTCAAAGTCAGGGCCGGCAACTCACCTCAAGCAAGGGAGATATGACAGCACAGGGGCCAAGTGAGGTACCTCGTCTTTCTGTGATTGTCGGTTACCTCCCCTGGTTGACAGGATACAAGGAAAATGGCGGCTGATGTGTTGTTAGATCCATCTCGGTCGTTTTAGATTTATGTGTTACGGATTGATTGTGTTGTGAAGGTGTTGTGTGAATGTGTGTGTGTACGTCTCTCTCTCTCTCCTCTCTCTCTCCTCTCTCTCTCTCTCTCTCCCCTCTCTCTCTCTTTCTCTCTCTGTGAGTGCGAATCACGTATGAGAATGGGTTTATATGATTGTGTGGGTGTTCATGACGTCCTCTTCATCCTCATCCTCTTTCTCCTCCTCCTCCTCCTCCTCATCATCATCGCCATCATCATCGTCATCATCATTATCATCATTATAATCATAATAACATTGCTCGATTTAATATTTGTAAAGTTATTTTATATTTTACTGGATTATATTGTATCCTCCTCACTATCCTCATGATCCTCATTAACATTATCCTCCTTATCATCATTATCAGAAACATTGCGTCACTGTGCTAACTAAACTGCAGCTTGTTCAACGTTTTTTTTGTTGTTCACTTGCGGTTTATCTCTTAAGTCTTGGAGTCATAGAACATTGTTATAGTTGTTGTTGCTTCTTCTTCTTCTTCTCCTTCTCCTCCTCCTCCTCCTCCTCCTCCTTCTTCTTCTTCTTCTTCTTCTTCTTCTTTCTTAAGTATTGGAGTCATATAACATTGTTATAGTTGTTGTTGCTTCTTCTTCTTCTTCTTCTTTTACTGTAGCGCATTGCCGGGTGGGAAATGTGATTGCCTACCCTGACAGCAGTGAGTGAGTGGCCACCCGTAATAGACGACAACAGCCACTTCACTCAAAGGTCGGGTGGCTGACTCTTGCTCTGTCTCGTCTGATGACAAAACACAGCGGGTCTAAATTTTGTCAACACATAAGATTTTGACATCCCCATAGAAAACATGATGATTCATTGAGTGTGGATTCAAATGTCGTGAAATGGCAAGATTCAGACAAGTAAGTCATCACGCCACAAAAGTTGGCAAACCACGGACAGAATATTGATTTTGTAAAAACAGCGTTGTTGGATTGACCTCGTACGGAACAGGTCTGCACACGTCCCTCTTCTGTACCCCCGAAATAAAGCAACATCCAAATCACTCCTTTATCATTGTTCACCGCCAACAGCGTAAAACCACGTTGCTGGCGTCGTCGTCGTCCCACCCCACCGCCGTAGCTCAAGCGGTAGAGCGTTCGCCTGGCACACCGATGATCCAGGTTCGAGTCCCGTGGTGGGCGAAATAAAAAAGTGTCCAGTTTTCATTGTTCATTTTAGCAGTACCATTGCTCTGGTGGTTTAGTGTTGATTCAGGTCCCTACCCCTTTTTCACAGGGATAGTTATCACCGACTGCCATATCGCCAATGGTGGGTGTAGACGTTAAACCTCAATGTTCATTCATTCATTGTTCTTGTTCTTCTTCTTGTTATTGTTCCTGTTCTTCTTGTTCTTCTTCTTCTTCATTATCACCATCAACATCTTCTTCTTCATCATCTTCATCTTTATCTTCTTAATCTTCATTATCTTCTTCATCTACATCATTATCTTCATCATCTTCATCTTATTCATCATCATCTTCATCATCATTATTATCGTCATCATCACAGGCCAGCGACAGTCTGCATTAAATACAGTACCGGAAACCTTTTTAACTTCCGGCGTGTGTGAGTGTGTGTGTGTGCGTGTGTGTGGGGGGGGGGGATGTGTAGGTGGGTGTCATTGTTAGGGGTTAGAATGTAGGATGCATAACTTTTATAATTTGATAAGCTACATTCATGTTGTGTACATCTGCTTTTCTGTTGTTTGTGGTGTGGTGTTTTAATCCCTGAAGTCTTTTGTGTTTTATTGCTTTTGGGCCGTTGTGTTGATGAAGTGTACGCCGCATACACATTTCCTTGTGTTTTCATGGGGAAAATAAAGATTCTGATTCTGATCATCATTATCATTATCATCATCATCATCATCATCATCATCATCATCATCATCATCATCATCATCATCATCATCATCATCATCATCATCATCATTATTATTATTATTATTATTATTATTCCGCATGATTTGTGTCCTCATGATGATCATGATTATCATGATTATGGTCATCATCATCATGATTTCTTCTTCTTCTTCTTCTTCTTCTTCACCGTCATCATGATCAGCGGCAGCTTCTTGTTGTTGTTGTTATTATTATTCTTCTTCTTGTTCACCATCATCATCTGCTTTATCACCTTCATCATCATCATCATCATAATCATCGTCGTCATCAACATCATCATCACCACCATCTTCTGCTTCTTCTTCTTCACCATCATCATCTGCTTTATCACCTTCTTCATCATCATCATCATCATCATCATAATCATCGTCGTCATCAACATCATCATCACCACCATCTTCTGCTTCTTCTTCTTCACCATCATCATCTGCTTTATCACCTTCTTCATCATCATCATCATCATCATCATCATCATCATCATCATCATCATCATCATCATCATCATCATCATCATCAACATCACCTTCTTCTTCTTTCTTCTTCTTCTTCTTCTTCTTCTTCTTCTTCTTCTTCTTCATGTTTACTGCGGAAGGTGTCAGACTGATGAATGTATTAAGCAACCTAGAGCCAACACAATGACCAGGGTGTCAGTACACTTTTGGAACAGTTGGTGTTACAAGGACAAATGAGTAGCGGAAAGTATAAAGGGACATAATAATAATAATAATAATAATAATAATAATAATAATAATAATAATAATAATAATAATAATAATAATAATAATAATAATAATAATAACTTTGTAAAGCACGATTCCCTAAAATAGTTCAGCTCAAGTCATTATACAGAGAGACCACTTCGATTCTTGGAGAACAAAATTTTTTGACACTATTTAAAATGGAAATTTACAGTTGTGGGAACATAGATCCATCTGAAAATAGAATTATGGGGTTATAGATCCTTTGGAACCACTGGTAAAGCTGTGGAGCCATGAAGCCATGGGAACTTAGAACTGAGAGAATACAACAGCTGCGGAAAACACATTGCCAGAGCTTGCGGGAACAAATTCTTATAGCTAGCTAAAGCTGAGGGAACATAGGGGTGACCCGTGAGCAGTGATTGAGTCTGTAATACTGATAATTACTTTGGTGGTACAAGAGCGTCAGTACAGTATATAATAATAATAATAATAATAATAATAATAATAATAATAATAATAATAATAATAATAATAATAATAATAATAATAACAATAGTAATAATAATAATAATAATAATAATAATAATAATAATAATAATAATAATAATAATAATAATAGTAATAATAATAATAATAATAGATGCTATATATGCGCTTTTCCCCAAATCACCAATCGGGCTCAAAGCGCGGCGATCTGTACCAACACACACGCTTACATGTTTCATTGACTCTCACACACAACTCGCACATCTATCACTCAAACATGTGGGGTAAAGGTAAGGAGATCGCTATTAGAAGACGGAAAGAAAATCATATGTTTAGTTTTGAAATTTTGATGTTGACCGCATCCAATGCCATTATCGAACAAAGGCAGAAACCGGAGTGCCCGGAGAAAGCCCTTGGTGACCTCAATAGTCTCGTATCTAAGTCACATACGTTCGCCCCTTGCGGGAACCGAACCTGCTACCTTCGGCCTAGAAAACCGGCGACTGATCCACTGCGCCACGAGGCCACATAGCACTGACTGACGCACACCTCCACGTGCAACAGCTAGTTAGGAGCAAACAAATCATACACCATCAACGACTGACAACGACGTCATTGTTCTACCTCCCCCTCCTACCCCCCACCCCTTACACACACACCTCCCTCCCCACCACCACGCGCATACACTACCTTCTCACCTTGGCCCAAGAAAATCCACAAACACGGCATGGAAAGCGTTAGTGGCGAATGTCCCTCGCAATCTGTGGCTCAGATAGAAGTAACAGTGCTATTATTGTCTTAGCTTGTACAACTCCACAATTTTCTCCAGTGATGAAGAGGATGATGATGATGATGATGATGATGATGATGATGATGATGATGATGATGATGATGATGATGATGATGACGACGACGATGATGATGATGATGATGACGATGACGGTGATGATTATGATGGTGAAGGGGATTTGTAATGCGCTGTGTTCAAGAAATGTATTTACGGAAGGGGGGTAATTTCTGCTACTTTGAAAGCTTTGTGTTGGTTTGTGTGTGAATGAGGGGAGTGGTGATGGGTAGGGCATGGGTGTCGCAGCTTGTGCTAGTTTGAATTACACAGCCCAGCCACAGCTCAGAGGTTTCTGATATTTAGTAAGTATATGTTCATGGTGAAACAACACTTTTATCCCTGTACATTTCAATCAGTTCAATCAGTATATTTAAAGTCTGTGCACGAATTAAGGAATTAAGTGATTTTAGACTTTTAAACAAATAGCAAAATTTAAAAAGAACAAAAAAACCCATTAAAATTAACTAAAAATATTGAAAGACAAACTAAATTAAAACATAAAAAATTAAAGAACTTATAACGATTAAACAACTGCAACACAACGTTTTTGTGTCGGAGTACACGATATAATGAAGGCGACTACATATCTCATATAAATAGCGTAGTTATTTGCTTAGAAAGCACAGTACGTCTACGATGATTGCGTCTGACACCTTTTTGTCATTGATAATATTAAGTATCAAGGTTTCGCTGTATCTCAATTGTCACTCGTACGTACTAATAATCAACAAGGACAGAACAAGGCTTACCTGAGTAATGTGTGACGAAACGATACCCCAATGATGATTGATGACGATGCCATGTCTGACAAAGATAACAGACTATTTAGACTGATGTTATCGTTCTTCCGCTGAAAGGTTTTCACGAAATTTATTGTTTATTTGAATGACAATGAGGATATCCTACTATTACATTGTCCTGAATGACAATGAGGATATCCCACTATTACACTGTCCTGTATGACAATGAGGATAACCCACTATTACACTGTCCTGAATGACAATGAGGATATCCCACTATAACACTTTCCTGTAATGACAATGATGATTTCAAAGTATGACACTTTCCTGTAATGACAATGAGGATATCCCACTATGACACTTTCCTGTAATGACAATGAGGATATCCCACAATGACACTGTCCTCAATGACAATGAGGATATCCCGCTATTACACTTTCCTGTAATGACAATGAGGATATCCCACAATGACACTTTCCTCAATGACAATGAGGATATCACACTATTACACTTTCCTGTAATGACAATGAGGATATCCCGCTATTACACTTTCCTGTAAGGACAATGAGGATATCCCACTATTACACTTTCATGTAATGACAATGAGGATGTCCCACTATTACACTTTCCTGAAATGACAATGAGGATATCCCACTATTACACTTTCCTGATTGACAATGAGGATATCCCCCTATTACACTTTTCTCAATGACAATGAGGATATTTCACTATTACACTTTCCTGATTGACAATGAGGATATCCCACTTTTACACTGTCCTGAATGATAATGAGGATATCCCACTATTACCCTTTCCTGAATGACAATGAGGATATCCCACTATTACACTTTTTTGAATGACAATGAGGATATCCCACTATTACACTGTCCTGTATGACAATGAGGATATCCCACTATTACACTGTCCTGTATGACAATGAGGATATCCCACTATTACACTGTCCTGTATGACAATGAGGATATCCCACTATTACACTGTCCTGTATGACAATGAGGATATCCCACTATTACACTGTCCTATATGACAATGAGGATATCCCACTATTACACTGTCCTGTATGGCAATGAGGATATCCCACTATTACACTGTCCTGTATGACAATGAGGATATCCCACTATTACACTGTCCTGTATGACAATGAGGATATCCCACTATTACACTGTCCTGTATGACATATAATCCCCATTCCTCCTTCCTCACCCCTCCTAAACACACACGCACGCAAGCTCACACAAACTCACACACACTCACATACATACACCCACAGTCACACACATACACTCACCCCCACATAAGCTTATACACACTCACACTTACACTTGCATAATGATTGCGGCCTAATAGGATTGTTGAACTGCGAGGGCCAATGTCTAGTTTAATGATGAAATACATATTGCTGAAAAACAGAAAATCTCTCTTCTTAAGCTAAAGTGGGGATACACTGCACCAATGCTGACTTCTGACACCATGTGGGTGGGAACACTGGCTGCATTTGACATCCATATTGCAACACAGTGCGCAATATCATTCACACACACATACACACACACCCACCACAGAAACACACACACACGTATACACACGCCACACAGAAACACACACACGTATACACACACAACACAGAAACACACACACACCCACACGCACACACGCGCACAAACACACCCAAACAAACAAACACACACACAAACACACACACGCACATATCCGTACTTGTTTTGTTTTGTTATTGTTTGCTTCACTGTAGTATTATTGTATATGGTGTTGAGAATATAGAACACCTACCTAATGTCTTGGGGGACGGGGGTGTGGAGGGGGAGATGTTCTCTGCAAACCACGTGTCAGTGATTTTTTGGCGGAACAATACACCAATGATGATTGCCGCTGACATCTTCTTGTGTGGAATTTCCAAATGCGCACAGCTTGCTGCTTCCCATACCATTTATGTCTCTGTCTGTCGGTCTGTCTGTCTATCTGTCTCTGTCTCTGTCTCTGTCTCTGTCTCTCTCTCTCTCTCTCTCTCTCTCTCAGTCTGTTGTCCAAAAGTGCATATTTTAGGAGAAAGGGGGTGGATACAGATGAAGATAAGGATGAGTCGTCAAAAAGACGATCACTGTCTCTCTTTGATTTGTGTTTGCATTGTGGTTAGAGGAAGCTTTGTATAACTTTGATGATTTTCGTTAGTCGATATTATTGGAGAATTCTCTAGATTTGCGTGTTTACGGTCGATCGAAGATTCCCGATAAATGTAGATGTGTGAGAACATTCCTGGAATGTGAAGAAAGATGTATGACGTAAGACAGTGATGACGAAGTTTCAAGCGATTGGTTAAATTGCGTCATACTCGATTGTTCCAAGGTGTTCTGGAGAAGAAAAAGGCTATATATGTGCCGCACTGTTTCAAAAAGGAGAGAGTGTTGTTGGTAGTGAGTTTGAAAGTAAAAAGTTGAGAGTGGAAAACCGATTGTATGCAGTTGTTGATGTGTGCTGAATAAAAGTGGAAAACTTCATACGACGGCTCCTGACTTGTTGATGATTGGACGGGTTGCGTGGATAAACGAATCAGAGTTACACCTATCAGGATTTCAAGCATCGGGGCTGAATCAAATACTGATAGAGAAAACAACATCAAACGAGTGTAACAGTCTCTCTGTCTGACTCTGTATGTCTCTATGTCTGTCTCTCTCTGTCTGTCTCTGTATGTCTGTCTGTGTCTGTGTGTCTGTCTAGTCTCTCTGTCTGTATGTCTGTTTATCTCTGTCTGTCTCTGTCTGTCTGTCTCTGTCTCTCCCTCTCTCTTTCTTGCCAGACCACCCATTGTCTACCTATTCCACACCGACGTCCACCCCAGCCACCATTTACCACAACCACGTTGTTGTGGTTTTTGTTGTTGTTGTTGTTTTTGTTGTTGCTTTGAGGACGATTTGAGGCAGAAGAACGTCGCAGGCGTTGAGCATGAAATGAACAGGGGCTAAATGTTATTTTTGGCGTTGCGAGCAGAGCGGGCTGAGCAGCTGGCGGGTGGTAAATAAGTATTTTGTACACTGAGAGCAGACACACACACACACACACACACACACACACACACACACACACACACACACACACACACACACACACACACACACACACACACACACACACACACACACACACACACACACACACACACACACAACGCCACACTGTAATATTGCTGCTTTCTTTACCCAGAACTCGCCTCTTCTTGTGCACAGCGGCAACAACAACGACAACACACGTACACCTTTTTCATACAACAGCTTTTTGTATGCCGCAAAACGACAGACTTTGTGCAACGGTGTTCATTAGCATGTTTTGCTTTTAAAACCTTAAAATATTCAATTACTAAAAACAAAACAAATGTAAGTGTAAAGCTTAAAGGTCCAACTGCGCTGAGCAAAGCAAACAAGGTCAGGTCAAGGTGTTGTGGGTTGTAAGGGAAATAATAAACACTCCACAGAAGAAATCAGAGTAGTTAGGTTAGATCACATACCTTCTTTACACTTTCAGGTAAATTACTTTTAATCTTTGTGTGCACCTGTTTTGTTGGCGCCGTTTCTGTGTGTGTGCGGAGAGAGAGAGAGGGGGGGGGAAGCGAGAGAGATAACTGGTGACAAATATTACTAAAAGAGAAATCAAGAGAGAAAATGAGAGATATCGATACAAACCTGGAGAGAGAGTAATAGTAAAAATGGCCTGAGAGAGAGATAGAAGAAAGAGAAAGAGAGAGAGAGAGATAGAAAGATAGAGAGAAAGAGAGAAAGAGATAGATAGAAGAGAGAAATAGAAAGAGAGAGAGAAAGAGAGAGATAGAAGAGAGAAATAGAAAGAGAGAGAGAAAGAGAGAGATAGAAAAAAGAGATAGAGAGAAAGAGAGCTAGAAAGAGATAGAGAGATAGATAGCAAGAGAGAGAGAAAGAGATAGAGATAAAAAGAGAGAGAGATAGAAAGAGAGAAAGAAAGAGATAGAGATAGAGAAAGAGAGATAGGAAGAGAAAGATAGAAAGAGAGATAGAAAAAGAGAGAAAGAGAGAGATACAAAGAGCGAGATAGAAAGAGATAGAAAGACAGAGACAGAAAGAGAGACAAAGAGAGAGAGAGAGAGAGAGAGAGAGAGAGAGAGAGAGAGAGAGAGAGAGAGAGAGAGAGAAAGGTAGGAGGGAATGAGGAGTGGGTAGAAACAAAGACGATTTGTTATAGGTATGTAGAGAGGTGTAAAGCTGGCGTGCCAGGGCTGATTGTCTGTACTCTGTGATCTCAACACTGTTGTCTGGCCCTCTTATTCTTCTTACCTACATTTCATTCTCCTGTGTTTTATTTTAGTCTTTCTCTTACTGCCGTACTCTCTCTCTCTCTCTCTCTCTCTCTCTCTCTCTCTCTCTCTCTCTCTCTCTCTCTCTCTCTCTCTCTCTTCTTTTTAAATTTCACAGGACCTGCCCAACCAACTACACACTCCACACATACACACCATACACACATATACAACATACACACACGCCCATACACAACTTACACACACGCCCATACACAACACTACATACACACACGCCCATACACAACACTACATGCACACACGCCCATACACAACACTATATACACACACGCCCATACACAACACTACAATACACAACACTACATACACACACGCCCATACACAACACTACATACACACACGCCCATACACAACACTACATACACACACGCCCATACACACACGCCCATACACAACATACACACACGCCCATACACAACATACACACCATTAGATAGCAAAGGTTCCGTTTACTACTTGGCAGACACCAACCAATACGAATACAAGGGGATGGGGGGGGGAGAAGAAAGAAAAATCAGAGACAAAGACAGACAAGCAGACAGAGCTAAGACATACAGACATACAGACAGATAGAAAGACAGCCAGGTAAAAAGAGACAGAGAGATGGCACGTGCCAAGGAGGACTATTGAGGATGTGCGAGTTATGGGACGTTGTTACGTTACGTTACTTTACGTTGGTAGATTAAAGTCCCCGGACACTTAGCGTATAGGGGACAGCCAGGGACGTTGTTTTGTTCTGTCCTTCCTTTAAGCTAAGCGCAACCTCACCCTCGGGGCAATGCGGTTGGTGTGTTGATCAAAACAAAGCAGCAGTTTTGTGTTTTTCCTTGTGCGTCATTAGATTACAATTGACAATAGGAAATTGAATGGTAGAATCTGCGGCATTGTTTTGTGACTTTAGTTCTTTGTTTGGTTATCAAGTGCTGGGGATGTGGGGAAAAGAAGGGGGGGTGAGGAAGGGGGAGATCTGTTTTAATAAGATCAATACTGCCTAAAAGGCCGAGTTTCATTCAGTCTTGAGTTGGCTGACTGACTGTGTGACTGACTGTCTGACTGACTCAATGAATGAATTGTAGTGGTGTTGGTGGTGTTGGAGAGAAGATGATGATGTGATGGGGGTGATGGTGAAGAATTTCATTCATTCGCTCTCTCTCTTCCCAACGCCAGTCCGTGATGACCGTTGAATCGTTTTATTTAGAAAACATCATAGGCTACTAAGAGCAAAGGCATTGCGAGTGGCACGACCCTTATCTTCTGCTGGTGCCGGTGCTCTCCCATGCCGATGTTTGTGTTTTGCTTTTATAACGGACCGTCAGCCGCAGCGGCCGGGCTGCTTAAGCATTTCCCACCCGCCCCAAAATATAGGCTCACTGGCTAAGTTTGTGTTAGTAACTAAACTTACTTTGACGCATAAGGCTAGAAACGCAAACGAATACTATGCAAATTATATATTGACGGAAACGCAAAAATACAACCTTTCTTCTGTTATAACAATGTCGGACCTATCTGCTTCAAAATAAAAATAATACGCAATTTAAGAGGGAGTTGGCTGCTGCTCCTAAGAATGTCACGACTCTAAACTCATAATAACTCTTCAATTTAATACAATTATAAATAATAATAGTAATGACAAAGAAAGAACAACGTCTCCTCTTTCCAATGATATACAATATGGCATGGTTACTATTATGGGTTCCGACTATGACGAACTAAACTAGAAAACAACTAACACAACATGCAATAGTTACATCTAGAGCCTTCTGACAGCTTTTCACTGTTTCCCTTTCGATGTGTATGTCTCTATGAAACTAATATATAATTTAAATATCTACTATAAATTAATAGAGAATAAACTAAGACATCGGAAAATATCACACTAAGGTGTTACAGTGGAGAATCTTTGCTACACTAGCATCATACACAATTTATAATCTTATCATGTTTTGTAGGCGAGCGGGAAGGTCCGTTATAGCCGGCGAAATTCCAGAACAGCTTCAGCTGCTGCTGAGCGTACAACAGCGCGGTGTCTTTATCAACATGATATGCATCGCGCTATCCTAAACATCGCGCTCTAATTCAAAATTGCTACATAAATCACAAATAAAGTTTATATATTCTAATAGAGAATTTAACGCTGCGTCTAATGGTTATATGCTTTAAAGGATCTGAAAAATGTATATCAAGTTATTTCATACAGTTAGTTTAAACATAACAGAGAACAAAGTTAGGCCTACATATCGTATGGTCAGAAATACTCGTAGCCAGCACGGCTACATTTCACCCCGACTCTTTCAAAACTCAGCGTCCGCGCTGAGAGAACCATCGTATCTTAAGACAAACGGACATGGATTTACCATTAATCGCGTCGTACATAAGAACCGAACATCAGAAAGAGCGATTCTGAAAACGAGAAAACAATTTCTTTGAAACGCACATTTAAGTACGAATCCGACCAAAACGAAAACAAGTTATATCGCGGACCCGGCATTGCCTTTGCTAGATAGTTAGTTATGTATTTAACAGTGAACCAACATCATACAACAAAGTCCATGGTACAACATAGCCAAACAATATCACATGTCATTTAAACACACTATTCAACACGCTTACTATTCATAATCAGTCACATAGGTGACATTAAACATTTTGTTTAAAACTTTCACTCTCATAATAAGCCTATATATGAAATATCCGTGCAGCAATATCCTAATAAACATCGACTAGAGGGATGAATTAAGATGAGGAGAATTTGAAACGAGAATGAGATTAAAAGAAAATGGCATGTAAGAGCAACATTCAGAATTACAGAAAGAATGGGCATTAAACAATGAAACACATCAAAAACATTATCATTTCATTTTCAAACAAGGCATAATGTTGACATAATTATCTACAGCATCATTAATATACATCACATTGAATATCATAACAAAGCATATATACATAGTGCATTAAAATCAAAACAAGACATACATTATATATATTACATAAACGTTCAAAAACGCACCAGCATGAAAACAAAGTCCTAATGCAAAATATTTATTACAAACGTCATTTATTTGCTACTAATAAAACATGGTTTAACGCAAGATCACATTGATTACAATATAAACGACCTTGTGACACTCATACCGTGACATCACGAAGGTATATGTAAACTAAACAACTAGAACTTCTTTATTGAATCAACATAAACAAAATTGTACTAATTAAAGAATTTAACAAAGCAAAAATAATTCTAATAAAACAATAATAACACACATCGATATAACTCATCTAAACTAAAATGTTCTTTTCAGTCTTGGCACCAAAGTTTCTTCAGTCATTTATATATCTCTTCCTCAAATATCTCTTTAAAATCTATTTGTCCAACTGCTATTACTACTATCGCAACGACGTGGCACAACGAAGACTTAAGTTACACAGCAAACACTAATCTATGAATACGCACATCTAAAACACAAGTAAAATGTCTTCTGTCTTTGCACAAAATTTGTGAAAACGTTTGGTTCTTCTATGTCTTT
Organism: Oncomelania hupensis; assembly: GCA_036898135.1. NCBI lineage: Eukaryota > Metazoa > Mollusca > Gastropoda > Littorinimorpha > Pomatiopsidae > Oncomelania > Oncomelania hupensis. The sequence continues at coordinate 917,039 of CM072520.1, forward strand.
TACTCAAATATATCTGCACAGCCTAGATATTTTATACTGTTCTTGATACTGTCACAATGAAAACTTTACTTCCTAAACCTAAATATATACACTGGCACAATAAAATCTTCATTTCTAATCGTAAATATATATCTAACTGTCTCTAGGTGCAAACTATAAAATTGTATCTTGGCCTACACATTTAAATCAAATGTGGCCTACCTTTACTAGTTTGTCCGTTGTGCCAGTCGTGCAGAACGCCGAAGATCAATCGGAGTTCTTCCTGGGGCGGCCATCTGCGCTGGGGGTGCCTGCACCAAAGGCGCTGGCTCCCATGCAGAGGCTGGCCCGTCGTGGTTGATGGTGACCATGGTAGGAGGGAGAGAGTCAGGAAAACTCCCCATCCAGGTCTCAGGCTCTCCTTCGTCGCTCTCGCTGGAAGGCATGGTCTCGAGTGGGTCAGGAGGTGGGATGAGCAGATCGAAGTGTTGACCCACGGGTTGGAGATCTCTTCTGTTCACCACCCGCTCTGGCCCACCTGCTACTGGCTGGATGGTGTAGACGTGCAGGCGGGGATCCCGGCGGGCGGTGACGCGATGCAGCTCAGGTCGCCAGAAGTCCTGGATTTTGTTCCGACCCACCACTCTGTTTCTGGTATAGACGTAGTCTCCGACGGCCAAGGGATGGTCAGCTGCTCTTTGGTCGGCGAGTTTAGTTCTGGTCTCGGCTGCTTCTCGCCCGCCTGTGAGCATCAAGGAGTCGCTGCCGATGCTGTTGGACCCAGTCCACGGCTCCAGTTGCTGCAGGTTCTTGTCGTCCAAGCAAGTCATCCACAGGCAGTCGAGGTTCCTGCCCGAAGAGCAGAAAGTGCGGGGAGAAGCCTGTGGACGCGTGTGGAGTGTTGTTGTAGGCTTGGACGACTTCTGCAATGTGCTGGGGCCATCGTCGTTTCTGGTCCGCAGGGAGGGTGCGCAGCAGGTCATGGAGCGTACGGTTGAAACGCTCGCACTGTCCATTTCCTTCAGGGTGGTAAGGAGTGGTGTGCGACTTGCTGATGCCATAGGATGCACACAACTTCTTGACCAATTTGGACTCGAAATCTCGACCCTGGTCGCTGTGGATTCTTTCTGGCACGCCGTATTTCTGGAACCAATCGCTGACTAGAACTTTGGCCACCGTCTGTGCTTCCTGGTTTCGAGTTGGAACAGCCTGTGTGAACTTGGAGAAAACGTCCGTAAGGATGAGAACGTTCTCTCGGCCGTCGGTTGCAGGCTCCAGTCTGGTGAAGTCGATGGCCAATATCTGCAGAGGGCGGCTGGCCAGGACAGGAGTCGACGTGGTCTTGAGTGGTACAGGACGTCGACTGATGATGCAGGTGTTGCAGTTGGCCACATACTGCTTGACATCGCTGTGCATGTCAGGCCAGTAGACTCTTGGTCGCAGGAGTGTCATGGTGCGCTCGAAACCCTGATGTCCCATCTTGTTGTGGATTGCTGCAAGGACATCTGGGCCGCAATGAACTTGGTAGCACCAGTTGGTCCCATCTGCCCTGGATTGGATCTGTCACCTGACGATACAGCACACCATCTTTGCAGGTCAGTCGTGGATGTTGCTTGAGTAGCAGTCGCAGTGGACGGCTGTCCCCAGGTGGAGGCTTGTTGGGCCAGGCTGCCAACACCGGCTGGATTCCAGGGTCCTCGAGCTGCTTCTGACGGAAATTCTCGGGTGACCTTTGCGGGATGATGAAATCTGGGTCAGCCGTGTCGCCGGACGCAAGATGATTCAGTTCAGGAAGGCGTTGGAGATCATTACTCTGTACATGCTGCTGCTGACAGGTCGCTGACACCTCGCAAGCATGTGCCACTTCTGCAGGCACCGGAGTCGACGTTGCGTGAAGTGGCAGGCGAGACAGCGCATCAGCCGGGTTGGTGACACCGGGCCGATACTTGACTTCAAAGTTGAACTGCGACAGCTGTGACGCCCACCGCTGCTCGATGGCTCCAAGTTTGGCTGTTCTGAAGTGGACCAGAGGGTTGTTGTCGGTGAGGATGGTGAAGGTTGCCCCGAGGAGGTAATCTCGGAACTTCTCGGTGATGGCCCACTTCATAGCGAGAAACTCGAGCTTCATGCTGCTGTACGCTGCTTGGTTCTTCTCAGTCGGTCTCAGTCTTTTGCTGGCGTAGGCGAGAACCCGTCGCTGGCCGTCTTGTTCTTGGGACAGTATGGCACTGAGACCGTCATGGCTGGCATCAGTCTCCAACAGGAACGGCTGGGTGAAGTCGGCATAAGCGAGGACTGGCGCCGTGGTAAGAGCCGTCTTCATCGCGCTGAACGCCTCTTGATGTTTAGACGTCCACAGGTGAGTGATGTCGGCTGTCTTCTTCCGTCGGAGCTTCGTTCCTTCCGCTGCTATGTCGTGTAGTGGACCAGCAATACGGGCAAATCCCTTGATGAAACGCCTGTAGTAGCTGGCGAAACCGAGGAAACTGCGCAGCTCGGTCGTTGTTCTGGGTACGGGCCACTGCTGGACGACTTCGACCTTCCCCGCTTCGCAGCTGACGCCATCGGCAGAGATCGTGTGCCCCAGGTAAGTGACCTCTCGTCTGAAGAACTGGCACTTCTCAACTCGCAGCTTTAGGCCGGTGTTGACGATACGTTGTAGAAGCCGATCAAGGTGCTGGAGGTGTTCATCGAAAGTCTTTGAGTACACGAGCAGGTCGTCTAGGTAGACGAGCAGAAAACTGAAAATGAAGTCGGACATCGTCGTCTGCATGAGCCGTTGGAAAGTGGCGGGGGCCGAGATGAGACCCATGGGCATCCTGGTGTACTCATAGAGGCCCATAGGAGTGACGAAGGCCGTTTTGTGTTGATCTCGGGGGTCCATGGCGATTTGGTGGTACCCACTGGCCAGGTCCAAGGTGGAGAAGTATTGGGCCCCAACCAGCGCGTCAAAGGACTCCTGGATGCGTGGCAGCGGATACGCATCACCCACCGTCTTGGCGTTTAGGCGGCGATAGTCGACGCATAGCCGAACGGTCCCATCTTTCTTTCGCACAACGACGATTGGTGCCGCGTATGGACTGTGGCTCTCGACAATGATGTTTTTCTCCAGGCCTTTGATGTGGTCTTGGATTTCCTTCAGCTGGTGAGGTGGGATGCGCCTGTAGGGTTGGGCGACGGGCACTTCGTCTCTCGTCCGCAGTTGATGTTGGACGATGTCCGTGTAGCCCAAATCCAACTCGTTTTGGACAAAGGCTTCTCTGTTCTTGTCCAGGACTTGTTGAAGAAGTTCCCGCTGTCTGGTTGTGCCATCGAAAGTGGGGCAGGAAATGGTGTTCTTGGGGATCTGTCCTGCTGGTGCTCCGATGGTGACCACCAGTTCATTTACTGTGGCGGTGAATGCCACCTCGTCCTTTCCTTGGACATCGTCTACTGCCTGTAGTGACGCCAGTGGAGTCCGGGCTGGAAGGATGACGTCCACCTCTGAGAGATTGGCCACTCTCACATATCGCCGTGAAACGTCACCGTTGACGAGGGTCGGGACGATCAGCAGACCTCCAGGCAGGGGTTGTGTTAAAGGTGACGCCAGTAGCTGTCGCGTAGGCCGCTGCGTTGAGGTCACTCGCACAGTGGCCATGGCGAAGGGTGGGACCACTGTCTGTGTAGCTGTCTTGGCGATGCCTTGGACGAAGGTGTTGTCATGTCGCACTTCTTGGATGGACGCAAACAGGCCTTGAGGTAAGCTGGTCGGTCTGGCTGTCATCCACTCTCCCAGGACGTTCATTCCGACCAACAGCGGCAGGCGTTTCTTGCGTTCCCTCATGACCGGTTCCGTGGGCTCCCTGACGACCAGGATGGGAACACTTGAAAACGTGGTCCCGTCCAACTGCAGCTCGGCGACCAGGATACCGGAGTAGGGTACCTCTGCGCCGTTGACTGCCCGCAGCTTGAGGTGGGATGACTGAAGAGAAACGTCACCAAGATTCTCGGTGACCCAGGTCTCCGTCACAGTCGTTACCTCGCTGCCCGTGTCGAGGAGAGCTTGCACAGCTCGGCCATTGAGGCGAGCGGTTGTCGTTGGGCATTCGCCAATCAGCCTTTCACTGCCCTTGCCCCCCGTTGCCTGAGTTTGGACAACGGGGGCTAGCAGTTTCCCTGCTGCCCTCGTGGTGCTTGCTGTCCTCTTGGTGGTTGGACGTGGGGTTGTCTTTGAGGACAGCTCCTCTGGAGGTGGCCCCTTCGGCCGCAAAACCAGCAGATGGCGGTTCTGGTGTCACGTTGGGGAGCCGACTGTGGACGTTGCTTTAGCCGCTGCAGCTGCTCCTTCAGCTCCGCTATTTGACTCTGTAGAGCCGCCATCCCTTGGGGGTCGGGCACCGGCGTTGCCGTCTGCTGTTGGGTTGTCACGCTGTCGCCGTCACGGTCCTCCTCCTTCAGCCAGCGCTGGGCTTCCGCTCTGGCCTGCAGGTAGGAGACATCCTCTCCCCTAATGATGCGGCGGAGCTCCCGTCGAAGGGCTTGTGATTGGAGCCCCTCAACGAACTTATCTCGCAGCATTTCGTCAGGGATGCTGCCGTCTTTTCTGGCGTTCGACCGCTGGGCCAGCTGTTGAAGATGATGGCCATATTGTAGCACGGTCTCACCTGCTCCTTGCTGCCGGCTGTGGAATCTGCTGAGAAGACTGGTGACTCCCCTCTGGTCGGCAAACGTGTCCTCCAGGACACCCAGGGCCTCCTCTGCCGTTTTCACGTCAGCCCGCTGGATGATCTCCTGTCGGGCACAGCCGCGGAGCGATTGTAGCAGCCACTCCATAGCTGTACCCCCATCCAGCTGGCAGTGGCCCAGGATCCGTCGCGCCTCTTGGGTGAAATCTTCGACGTCATCGCCATCCCCCGTGAAGGTTGGAAGTTTGGGGGGTGGCATCATCCACAGCTTCTGCATGTTCGAAGAGGGTGCGTGGGTGGAAGACTCGTGACTGGATGGGCGATGAGGCGTGGTGTCGCCTCTGTGGGCCCCTCCTTCCTGGATGATGGCAGTCTCCTCACTCTCGATTTCCACTGGTCGGTTTCTCAGCTGCTTTGCCTTCTTAGATGCCTTCCTTGGGTTTGTCATCTTTCAGGAATCCTGCTCGCAGCGCCAAAATTTGTAGTGGTGGTGGTGGTGTTGGAGAGAAGATGATGATGTGATGGGGGTGATGGTGAAGAATTTCATTCATTCGCTCTCTCTCTTCCCAACGCCAGTCCGTGATGACCGTTGAATCGTTTTAGTTAGAAAACATCATAGGCTACTAAGAGCAAAGGCATTGCGAGTGGCACGACCCTTATCTTCTGCTGGTGCCGGTGCTCTCCCTATGCCGATGTTTGTGTTTTGCTTTTATAACGGACCGTCAGCCGCAGCGGCCGGGCTGCTTAAGCATTTCCCACCCGCCCCAAAATATAGGCTCACTGGCTAAGTTTGTGTTAGTAACTAAACTTACTTTGACGCATAAGGCTAGAAACGCAAACGAATACTATGCAAATTATATATTGACGGAAACGCAAAAATACAACCTTTCTTCTGTTATAACAATGTCGGACCTATCTGCTTCAAAATAAAAATAATACGCAATTTAAGAGGGAGTTGGCTGCTGCTCCTAAGAATGTCACGACTCTAAACTCATAATAACTCTTCAATTTAATACAATTATAAATAATAATAGTAATGACAAAGAAAGAACAACGTCTCCTCTTTCCAATGATATACAATATGGCATGGTTACTATTATGGGTTCCGACTATGACGAACTAAACTAGAAAACAACTAACACAACATGCAATAGTTACATCTAGAGCCTTCTGACAGCTTTTCACTGTTTCCCTTTCGATGTGTATGTCTCTATGAAACTAATATATAATTTAAATATCTACTATAAATTAATAGAGAATAAACTAAGACATCGGAAAATATCACACTAAGGTGTTACAGTGGAGAATCTTTGCTACACTAGCATCATACACAATTTATAATCTTATCATGTTTTGTAGGCGAGCGGGAAGGTCCGTTATAGCCGGCGAAATTCCAGAACAGCTTCAGCTGCTGCTGAGCGTACAACAGCGCGGTGTCTTTATCAACATGATATGCATCGCGCTATCCTAAACATCGCGCTCTAATTCAAAATTGCTACATAAATCACAAATAAAGTTTATATATTCTAATAGAGAATTTAACGCTGCGTCTAATGGTTATATGCTTTAAAGGATCTGAAAAATGTATATCAAGTTATTTCATACAGTTAGTTTAAACATAACAGAGAACAAAGTTAGGCCTACATATCGTATGGTCAGAAATACTCGTAGCCAGCACGGCTACAGAATGAATAAACATTTATGAAGGGCAGAAATATTTCCAAACGGAAAAGTATGATCACAACACTGAAAAAAAACAACTCTGAAATAAACACATACATGTACACGTTATAGATAATTGTTGTTCATGATGTTGATGATGGTGGTGGTGTGTTTGTTGTTGTGCAACTTCTATTTTTTACAGTTGTTGTAACTGTAGTAGTGGCCGTTGTCGTTGTCGTTGTTTTGTTTTTCTTGTTTCCTCAAATGCAGTGAGCATGAAATTTATCTGTGGATACCTGCACTATGCAAGAATATGTCAGCTGATAAGTATGATGATGATTTGTTAGAAAATGACAATTGTGTGCGTGTGTGTGTGTGTGTGTTTGGCTGTGCGTATGTGTGCGCGAGCGCGCGCGCGCGCGTGTGTGTGTGTGTTTGTGGTTGAAGCCCTGTGACTGTCTTTTACTCAAATAATCGACTAGTGACAGATAGCACGGTTTCTCTCTCTCTCTCTCTCTCTCTCTCTCTCTCTCTCTCTCTCTCTCTCTCTCTCTCTCTCTCTCTCTCTTTCTCTCCTATTGGAGGCACTGTGGGCTAATGGTAGTGCTTCGGCTTGCGGATCTGAAGGTCCCGGGTTCAAGCCCTGGCCGGGCCATTGTGTTGTGTCCCTGTGTTACACTCCGTTTGATGATGGAGTTTTCTATCAGTATCTGATTCAGCCCCGATGCTTGAATTCCTGATAGTTGTGTAACTCAGATTCGTTTATTCACGCAGCCCGCTCAATCAGCATACAAGTCACAAAGTCGACGTATGAAGCTTTCCACTTTTATTCAGCATACATCAACAACTGCATACAATTCTCAACTCAACTCAACAACAACTCCACAAAACACACGGAGCATCGAATATATAATTTTTTTTCTCCTTCGGGATGACGACAGGTTGTTCTAGAAAATGACGCATTACAACCAACCAATCAGAATTAAAGATCGTCATCACTGACTTACGTCATACTTCTCTCTTCCTGCCAAAAGAATGTTCTCCATTATCTACGACCATCAAGAAACTTCGATCGATAGTAAACAAACAGATCCAGAAAATTCTCTAACGAAAATTATCAACGTTATACAAAGCCTCTCCTAACAACAATGCAAACTCAAATCAAAGGTAAATAAACTCTATCATTGAATACCTTGCAAATCGAAACGATTAGATCTATCGTGCGCGTTTCCGACGTACTACCATTCGCGTTTCAACGTAACATAACCCCCCACTCAAGAAGAAATTTACCTAATTTCTTTCAACAACGTTGAAACGTAATGCACAAACAAAGTTCAGAATTAAAACTTATTTCAGTCTGTCTGAACACTATCAACGTTCTCAGTTCATTCACATAGAGTCAATGGTTTTCATCTTCAAATCTGCCTGGATATTGTCAATGTTCACAGTTCATTTACCCAGTCAACGTTTTTCATTTTCAAGTCTGTCATTACCAATATTCTTAGTTCGTCCACACAGTCAATGTTCTTTCATTCGCAAGGAAACGACGCCCTCGTCAGTTGCGGTCGTCATCGGCCCAGGGTCAAAGACGATGATCACGTGGGCTTCCCTGTAATCAGTGCGTCCTCCGTTGTCTCCTTCTTCCATCGAACATCAGATGAAGTCGACGTTGACAGCTCCCAGAATGCATTTGCTGGGTCTCACGGTCAGGTTGGCTTCTGCGGGACGGTGGGACAGCTCCCTCAAGGTCTGCAGATGCTCCTTCCAGGTCTGGGTGTGGACCAAAGTCGTAGAGCCTGGGACATCATTAAAGTTATGGGGAAACTCGCCCATAAGGTCCCTGAGCTCCATCTTTTGACCTTCCGTCAAGCTTGGTCCTAGCTTAACATCATCGATGCCTTCTTTGCTGTGGAAGTCTCCCAGTTCCAACAGTTCTTCGCTGTCAAAGCTGTTGTCGGTCACAGCTGCTGTGGCTGCGTGCACAGTCTCTGATGGCCTTTCCACGTACAGCTTAAGGAGGTTGGCGTGGTATATCTTGGAATGCTGACCGACCTTCACCTTGTAGTCGTTGATCCCCACCACGGTCTCCACTTCGTACGGGCCTTTCCACTGCATCAGCAACTTATTATGATCGGTAGGTAGCAGCACCAGCACTTTGTTGCCAGGTTTGAACTTCCTGTTCACAGCCCTACGATCGTAGTAGTGCTTTCCACAGTCTTGGGACTTCTTCAGGTTTTCTCTGGCTATCTCGAGAGTCTGCTCCAGCTTCTCCCGTAGCTCAAACACGTACTGGTAGCTGTTCTTCACATCTGGGGTGTCTACTTCTTTCGTCCACAGTTCTTTCAGGATGTGCATCGGCCCTCGGATGGTTCTTCCGTACAGCAGCTCGAACGGAGAAAAGCCGGTGGACTCCTGCGGCACCTCTCTGTAGGCGAACAGTAAGGCGTTGATGTAACGATGCCATTGTCTGGGCTGCTCGCTGCATAATTTCTTCAGGGTGGACTTCAGCGTAGCATTGAACTTCTCGACGAGCCCGTTGCACATTGGGTGGTAGGGTGTCGTAGTCAAATGCCGGATGCTCAGCAGTCTGTTGACCTCCTTCATGCAGTCAGAGACGAACTGCGTCCCGAGGTCTGTCAGAATTTCTTCAGGCACTCCAAGTCTACTGAACATGTCCACTAGCGCCTCTGCAACAGTTTCAGTGTCAATCTTCTTCAGAGGCACTGCTTCTGGGTACCGAGTCGCATAGTCCACTAAAGTCAGTACCCACCGATGACCTTCTTCACTCGGAGGTCTTATTTCGCCGATTAAGTCTAAGGCCACCCTCTTGAAAGGTCGGTCGATCAGAGGCACCCTCTGCATAGGCACTTTCGGGACCCTTCCTCGAGGTATGGTCTTCTGGCAAATGTCACACGATCGGCAGAAACGGCTGACGTCCGCATGAAGTCCTGGCCAGTAGAATACCGCCTGGATTCTATCCGACGTCTTCTTGATACCCAGGTGACCTCCCATGATTGAGTCATGCGCTACTTCCATCACCTGGCGCCTTAGGGGTAACGGTACCAAGACTTGACGTAGTTGTTTCCCTCCGTTGACCCTCGGGTGCTGGAAGATTCGATACAGGATCTTGGCCTTCACCTCAAAGTAGACCGTACCACTGCCTTTGGTCACGTGGTCTTGGCGGTTCCTGTACTTGTTTAAAGTACCATCAGCTTCCTGGAGCTGGATCAGCTTATCTCTGTCCACGATGGCAGCTTTGGAGTTGTCGGCGACCTTCAGTGGCGTAGACGTCTTGTCTCTCTTGGCCTGGGCCCTGGTAGTAACAGCACCGACGATCTCTGGTCGGCAGGGCTGAGCCGGAGTAGCCACATCGTCCCGTAGCAGCTCTGAAAGGTCTCCATCGGGAAATGGCAATGGATCCTCCTCCACAACTTCGACGCGTTGGGTTGAGGCAGGACTCCATTCTGGATCGGGGTCGTCGGGTCGTCTCGCGCCGTCGATATTCCCGATCATCAAATCATACAGCGGCTTCTTCAGGCAAACCGCTTCGACTTCGCCTATGTAGAAAGGGGTGTTGACATGAATTTTTGCAACTGGCGCTTTCACACATTTGCTGTCGGCCATGAGTGTCCATTTAGAATCGCCAGTGAATTGTTCTTTAGCGATTAGGTCTTCTCTGACGATGACCCCACTGCAGCCAGAGTCTCTTAGAACAGTCACTTCATGATTTCCGACGCGTCCCTTTGAAACAGGCATGTTCTGGACGGTCACAGCTGCGCTGGCGACGACGGGGATGGATTTTCCGTTGGCAAGGAGAAGTTGGCCATCGGTTATGCACTCTTGCACATCCGCAGGAGTAGCTGTGCGCTTGGTCTCACTCGGAAGAATGACGCTCCCGCCGCACACTTGATGGTCAGATCTACTGGTTTGCCGTTGATTGGAGAACCGCCTCTGCCGGTTGCCCGCCGCTGCATTGTCCGTACTGCCCCGCTGTCCGCTACTTTTGTTTTGAGGACAGTTAGCCGCTCTGTGGTCTGTAGCGTTGCAGGTGAAACAGCCTCTTGAATGCCCTTCCCTGGGAGGAGGCGTGGAGTCCGTCCGTTTCTGGTTCGTCTGGCTCCCCTGTATCGGGTTCACATGGTTTCCAGTCTTCTGAAAATGTTTCGTCGCGCTGGGTGGCCCCAGGGTCTTCCCATGAGCGATGAGATATCTTTCAGCAGCCTCAGTCACATCTTTAAGCGTCTGCAGCTTTTGTTCTTCTAAGTGGGTCGCTAGGTCCTTGTGACAGGCATTGAGAAATTGTTCCTTCACGATCAGGTCATGGAGACTGTCGTAAGACTTCCTTTCGCCTGATAACTCCTCCCACTTGTGTAGATATGACGACAGGCGCTCCACAAACTGCTTTGGCGTCTCGTCTGACTTAGGCCGGCATTCACGGAAGCGTTTACGGTAGCCCTTCTCTGTAAAGTTGTAGCACTGCAATAGGGCCTCTTTCAAGACGTCGTAGTCTTTAGCGTCATCGTCCGACAATCTGGTGTAGACGTCGAGTGCTTGCCCCGTCAGAAGTGCACTTAGTCGAATCGCCCAGTCTTGAGGTTGCCAGTTAGAGCTTTTGGCAAACCTTTCAAATCTCGCCAAATAACTGTCGATCTGGTCCTTCCCGTCGACGAACGCTGGCAATTTTGGAGCTTTGTTGTCACTGATAACTTGTGGCGCATTCTGCTGTTGCTGGATGCGCGTCATTTCTAGCTGGAACTCGAGACGCTTCAGCTCGAATTCTCTGTCTTTTTCTTGTCGCTGCTCTTCTCTTTCTTGACGCCGCTCTTTTAATTCTCTTTCTTCTCGGCGACGTTGTTCTTCTAATTCTCGTTCTTGTATTCTCTCCTGGGACTTGACGTACTCCGTCAGCTGTTTGCCTTTCAGATTCAGTGCAATCCCTTTCTGCAAGAAGTCAGCCATCTTGATGCTTTTCTGGAAAGTTCTTTTCTGGAAAGTTCTTTTTCTAGAGAGTTCTTGACTGTGCTGCACCCTTCTAGACTGTTCTAGAACAGCACGCTTTCTGCAGTAGCGCTGATGCTTGCCACTAGTCGCTTTCGCTGACGCAGGCCCCGCTGTCCTCGTCGTATGCGACGCTGCACCACACTGGTGTTGATGTACACGCTCCTGTGCTGAAGTAGACGCGACGTCCGCTCGTCGCTCTCTCTAATACTGGCGATGTAGCTCCGAGACTGTCCCTCGACGTAGTCTTACGGCAGCCACGTAGTCCCGATCTGTTGTTCGCTCACGAAGCAACTCTTCAGCGACTACACGCCCTTGCAGTCAACCCGAACCTATCGGTGATGTAGTCCCAGTATGTTGGCCCCTCTCGACGCAACTCGTTGGCGGCTACCCTCGATGACTGCCTCTCGTAACGTTGACTCGCTTGTTGTAGCAGTTGAACCCTTGGCTATGGCGTGAATCGCGGCTTGACCCCCAAAATGTTACACTCCGTTTGATGATGGAGTTTTCTATCAGTATCTGATTCAGCCCCGATGCTTGAATTCCTGATAGTTGTGTAACTCAGATTCGTTTATTCACGCAGCCCGCTCAATCAGCATACAAGTCACAACGTCGACGTATGAAGCTTTCCACTTTTATTCAGCATACATCAACAACTGCATACAATTCTCAACTCAACTCAACAACAACTCCACAAAACACACGGAGCATCGAATATATAATTTTTTTTCTCCTTCGGGATGACGACAGGTTGTTCTAGAAAATGACGCATTACAACCAACCAATCAGAATTAAAGATCGTCATCACTGACTTACGTCATACTTCTCTCTTCCTGCCAAAAGAATGTTCTCCATTATCTACGACCATCAAGAAACTTCGATCGATAGTAAACAAACAGATCCAGAAAATTCTCTAACGAAAATTATCAACGTTATACAAAGCCTCTCCTAACAACAATGCAAACTCAAATCAAAGGTAAATAAACTCTATCATTGAATACCTTGCAAATCGAAACGATTAGATCTATCGTGCGCGTTTCCGACGTACTACCATTCGCGTTTCAACGTAACACCCTGGGAAAGACACTTTACTCCTGTTTTCCTACTCCTTCGGATGAGAGTATAAACCGAGGTCTAGTCTGTGTTGCATGCATTCCATTATAACGGACTTTAAAGATCCTGACGCTCATGTCCTAGACGGGTGAGTGCCGGTAACAAGAACACACCCAGCATGCACTTCACTTGGTCCTTCTCCTCCATCCCTGGCTGCCCAGGATTGTGCTTAGTTGTCCGGGCGTCAGACCATGCGCCCAAAGGCTGCGGGTGGGCGTCTCGGGCGGTTTGAGTTAGATCCTGTATCGGCCAGCGCCTTGATCCTTAGGCTAAGGCGCCTTACAAATGACGAACATTATTATTATTATATTATTGATGAGCGCTGTCCTACGTGATTGTATAACTGTCAGTCCATCATTGTTCAAAGGCTTGATAATGAGTTAATGATGGACATTATTATTGACCCAGCGCGATCACAATTTTCCAATTACAAAAATAATCCTAACAACACTATGATGTGTGTGATTACCTGTGGTACTGTCAAAATCGGTTTGCTAATAATTCCTGACCAAGCGTTTTAGCGATATACACGTTTAGGGTTAGGGTTAGGGTTAGGGGACCTTTTTAATTTTCTGTGTTTTATCTCCTTCTACCTTTTGACGTGTCCTCCGGAGTACTGCGGTTTCCTTCCTCATCTCATTCATGGTATTGGATGCAATCAATCTAAGATGTTACAAATAAAATTCGATTTTTTTCTTCTTTTTAATAGCTTTTACTTTACATGTCTGTGAAAATAGGTTAAACATGTGAGCGTATATGTTGGTACAGATCGCCGTGCTTTGAATCTGGTTGGTGATTTGGAGAAAAGCGCGTCAATAGCATCTATCACTACTACTACTACTACTACTACTACTACTACTACTACTACTACTACTACTACTGCTACTACTACTACTACTACTACTACTACTACTAATAATAATAATAATAATAATAATAATAATAGTACAGTAGCAGTAATATTAGTTGTAGTAGCAATAGTAGTAGCAATAGCTGTAGTAGTAGTAGTAGTAGTAGCAGTAGTAGCTGTTGTCATTGTGATGATATCCTGCACAAGATACGCTTATCTTACAAGGGCAGTAAGACTTGTAGATAGATGGGGCGTTAAGCTACCTCTATCAGACGTTCTTTACCAAAATTCCAAAGCGATGTGAGAGACTAATTACGGTGCTTGGTCAGATACAATTTATATTTGTTCTCGGATTTTAAAGTATCATTGGCTCACTTTAAGAAATGCTTTTTAATAATCAAATTACTAGTTTTATTAATCACATACATATAGGACTGGTGTCATTCTATTTGTATTGTTGTGTGTCCACTAGCTCTTCTTCTCTTGAGACCAAGTAAACTGTTTACTTGATCTTAAGAGAAGAAGAGCTAGTGGACACACAACAATACAAATAGAATGACACCAGTCCTATATGTATGTGATTTAAACTTTTATATGTTCAACACAAAATCTAACATGACTTTAATTAAAGGTAAATTAATAACTAGGCTATAACTGTTCAATGTGCTGGGCAATTTCTTTAGCAGTTCTTCTTCATCACGTGCTACAAAGTTATATGTTTGGTGGTCTAATATTGTTCCGAGTAGTTTTACATCAGTTGCAGTTGAGAGGGACTTAGCCGCTCAGCGTCTGTGAGTGCTTGAGTCTGGTGGTCACTCTGGGGGAGTCTGGGCCCTCTCAGGATGATCGGGCAAGTCGTGTAGCTACAGGGCCAGACGTGGCGAGGTAGAATCTAGATGATCTCCTTCTTTTCCACGAGAGCTAACCGCATGCGTTGACTCCACAAACCGTCCCAGAGCTGAACTGTAAAACCCAGAACTCTGGCTACACTATGGTATTCAGATATATTGGTATGTGGTGCCCTCTGCAAGGAGTCTATAGCATCAGACACCTGCCGAGTTTCCCATATACACACTACTATATCCGAATCTTAAGGCTAAGATATATCAAGCAACATGCACAACATTTCAGAAACCATAATCGGTTTCTGTAAATACATATAACATGAACATACTAATACATGGCAATCAATATAATATATAAACCTACACATACTAGAAACTACTAGTGTTAACTTACTTCTAGTCTCTGGGAATCATGAAACCATCTCTAGTTTATCACTTTCTTGGTGAGATAATCGTTCACTTCAGTTTGCTCCTTTGAACCTCGTGGTTCCACACTTCGTATTCGACTGACTGTCTAAAGCGGTGTATACGGGGATATGCAGGGGTCTCTATGTCATCCCCGACCAATCATTTAATTCTCGCGGCTAGTCGTCTCGCTCTTGTGACCACATGAATCTTTTTTTTGAGATTTTGCTCTCCTGTCCCACCTGTGGGACACTATCTGTTACGTCTCAACTTCGAGTGTCAGGGAAGGAACGCAAGGTAGATCCAAGTGAGATATGAGTCGCATGGCTACTTAGCTGTCAAGAGACCTGGTCAGATGGTCGAGTAAGCTAACTAACATTCCTGTTTAGCGAGGTCTGCTTGGTTGTCTCAGGAGTGAACGTCTTAAGGAGGTTAATTTAACATATGCAAACTTTCCTTTAGAGGGCTGGTAAATTAACGGCAGGTTTTATTCAATACTATCTGTTTATCTACAAGCTGAGTTACCACATCTTTGTTGTCAACATTTTTGATGTTACAGGCATTGACTGAATGGCAGCAGAATGGTCATACTGTGATTGCATACTAAGCTTGTATCTCTGCCATGTTTGGTTGCCCACGCAACATTACCATTTACAGTTGCGTACCATCCAGCAACACCCCATCTGCATTACGCCGACCTTCAGGCGCTCTTTGAACGCCCGGTATTGAAAAGGTCCATACATTTTTAATTCATTCATAGCATACAATTATATAAAGGATTATTTTTATTTTAATTAATGGATGTAGCACATAAAGTGTTCCAACGTTTTCTTTGTTGAAAGCATTGAATGCTTAATAAAGTGAACAAAACTCACTTCAGGACAACAACACAACTTACTGTGCAATAATTGCGTGCTGCTAACCACGACCCGGTCAATCTCGATAGACGTGATAATTGCTGTCCATGTTGATTAATTAGTCATGACAACGGATTACAGGCAAGAGCGTGCACACACAGACTTACCCACTGGCTCACACACGCACGCGGGCGCGTACTCACACACATACATACACACAAACACTCGCGCGCGCACTCTCACAACCACACACACAAACATACACACACACAAACATACACACACACCCACACACACAAACATACACACACATACACACACATGCCCACACACTCACTCAAGTACAGTCTTACTAGTAGTGCATTGGCCCTTTAGTAAAATAATTGATTGTAAGAGGAGAGAGAGAAAGAGATAGAGAGACAGACAGACAAACAGACAGTTAGTTATTCATTGCTTACAGGGTCCAGCGGACTGCAAAGAGCCGAAGCAGGACCACAAAATCAAGACCACAGCTTCGCTGAAAGAGGACTCACCCCTAATCCGCATAAAAGATCTGCCGAAACAACCCTAGTGGTAACACTGAAGGCACTCCACCAGACGGTCACTTTACAATAAAGACATCCCACGCAGGAGACGCTGAGGCTATACTCTAATTTATCGAACTCCTGTTTACAAAAACAAAATAGAATATAAACATCATTATAAAATATCAACAAAACACATACATATAAAATGCCTACATTGCCACATAATAACATCATAGGAAGCCCCAGTGACCATTTGGCAGAAAGCGTCTGTCACGTGGGGTTTATGGGCTCTGCACAATGGAATTATGGACCCTCACGTTTATTCGGTGGGAACTGCTAGTAAGTCACCCTATGAATTACTTGAATAAATTTATTTGTTTAGCTCGTTCTGTGTTAAGGTTGGGGTACAGAAATAGATAGAAAAATGGTAAAAGATTACTGTCACACTAGCTTTCACACGGCTATGAATCATATGTAGTCCAGCCACTTGATAACAGTTAAAATCACACATTTATTTCTTCTACTCTATACAAGATTCTCTAAGTACTAAGCTAACTTAAAAAGTCTCAGTTACTGCTAATAGTTCGATCGCTGATAGTCTAGGCAGCTATTATATCTTCCTCGGGCACTTGCTATTATATTTCATGTAGATTTGGACTACTGTGGTCCGTTTTACAGTTTCTGAAGAGTTGGACTACTGTGGTCCTGTTTCGATCAGTTTAAGTGCACCTTTGTTTTTGCACTTAACTGCTAGATGGTGCGTGCGAAGTCCTTCTGTGAGGTAGCTTCTGGTCCACCTGTGTCGTTGTGTAGTTGGGTTCCCTTGCCACGCTGTGGGGTCTGACAGGGTGTTTTTCCGGGTAGCTCTGTCCGACTTGTGCGGTAGAGGCTCCTCAACCAACTCGTCGTTTCTGTGGAGTGGGACGCACAGGATAGCTCGCCTGCTCGTCTGTTTGACAAGTTCAGGCCCGTGATGACTTGAGAGAATTCTAAGATTCTAAAGTCCTGCTTCCTGGTCTATGAGTGAAGAGATTTCTCTAGCTATCTATGTAGATGTTACTTCTTCCTCGTCTCACACACGACTGACCAAAACTGTGTGTAGGTTTTGACCCATCAGAACCAGCTCTACCCGCTTAGCCTGCTTCTGATTGGTTAAAACGGTCAGATTCAAAGCTCAAGTGCTGAGTCACTGCGTTGTGTGTGGCTGGCTCGCCGTGTGTGGCCTGCTGTGTACTACCCTAACTCTCTACTGTTACAATTACTACACAAGGCTGAATAGTCACTGGGCAGAGTTAAAACTAGCCAGTTCATGACAGGCTCCCTCAACTGAAAAAAGGCGATGACTAATGGATTCGACCTTTTTCTACTACAGAGCCTAGTTTAACACTGCACTATCCTAGGGTCCTATTTACAAACTAAGTAAGTTGCTCTACCTGAGCTGCAATGCTGTGCCAGGTAGCTATGGACACTAGTGACAGGGTATTACTGGGCGGGGACGAATTCTGGTGCTGTGGCCCTTAGTTGTGTTGGGTGGGCGACAGCTGCTGTGTCCTCCACGAGATGGCGACTGAGGTAGTCGGCTCCGTGGTTCTCTTTGCCGGGGATGTACTCGATTTGGAATGAGTACGCCTGAAGGGTGAGTGCCCATCGCATCAGGCGAGAGTTCAAAGACTTGGAGGCTGCCAGGAACGATAGTGGTTGGTGGTCCACCTGAACTGTGAAGTGGGTCCCATACAGGTAGAGTTGGAATTTCTGTATGGCCCAGACTAGTCCAAGGCATTCTTTCTCCGACGTGGCGTAGTGGGTCTCGGCGGGTCTCAATTTCCTGCTGGCGTAGGCGACAGGGAATAGCGTCTCTGCATTCTTGGGGTCGCGCTGTAGCAGTACTGCTCCGAGGCCTAAGTCGCTTGCGTCGGTGCGAAGAACGAATGGCTGAGTCAAATCGGGTAGGTGGAGTACTGGCGCCGATGTCATTCTGTCCTTGAGTGTTTGGAATGCTGTCTCGCATTCGGCTGTCCATACGACTTTGTCCGGGGCGATTTTCCGGGTTCCATTTGTCAGTGGTACGGCGATGCTGTTGTAGTTGGGGATGAACTTCTGGTAGAAGCCGCAGAGTCCTAGAAACGACTGTACTTCCTTTTTGGTCTTGGGCCTAGGAGCGTCGAGTAGGCGTTTCACGGTCTTTTCTACCGGTCGCAGGCTTCCTTGACTTATGGTGTGTCCCAGAAATTCTAGCTCGGTGAATCCAATCTGACATTTGGTGGGTCTTGCCGTCAATCCCGTGTCTCTGAGGCGGGCGAGTAGTTGCTGTAGGAGCGTGACATGTTCCTCCCACGTAGGTGTTGCGATGAGGATGTCGTCCATAAACGAATGTAGGTGCTCGCTGCTCAGGGGTGCCAGGAGTTTTCGCATCATGGCGCTGAAGATGCTGGGTGCGTTGTGGAGTCCGAATGGAAGCACGTTGAATTCGAAGTGTCCTTCCATAGTGCTGAAAGCTAGGTACTTTCGGACTTGCGGTTGCACTGGTATCTGGTAGTATCCTTTGCTGAGGTCGATGCGTGAAAAGTACTTCGCTCGCTGTAGCTTGGCAAATAGGTCGGTCTGGTCCGGGAGTGGCTCTGGCTGGAACTGCGTTACCGCATTCAGGAGTCTGAAGTCGATGCACAGTCGATGCTCTCCGTTGGGTTTTCGCAACAATACCGTGCCTGCGCTGTAGGGTGAAGTAGACTCTGAGATGATTCCGGCTGCCAGTAAAGTGTCTATCTCTTCCTTGATGGCTCGCTGCTGTGACAGTGGCATCGGGTAGAGCTTCTGGCGGACGGGTGTTGGGTCGGTCACCGTTAAGGTTACTTCGACGAGGTCTGTCCTCCCTGGTCGGTCTGTGAGCACAGTCTGATGTTGTCGAATGACCTGTAGTACTTGCTGTCGCTGGTTAGCGGCTAGGTCTCCGTTGAGTATCACGTCTTTGTAGGTTTCTTTGGAGTGCAGGGGATACTCTACTGCATTGGTCTCCATGCTTTCTCCTTCTTCCGCGATGGCGATGGCTAACAAGTTGTGAGTGCTGGGGGTCGCTGGTCGGTCCGTGTATTTCTTAAGGAGATTGATGTGGTGGTATCGGGCTCTCCCGTTCACCTCTACTTGGTAGACTGTCTTGGATTTCTTGGCAGTCACCCGGTAGGGTCCTCTCCAAGCGATGTCCAGCTTGTTGGTTCCACTTGGAAGTAAGAGTAGCACTTGATCGCCGACTTGCAGTTCTCTGTCCTTCGCGTGGCGGTTGTAGTACTTCGCCTGACGGGCTCTTGCCTTCTTCAGTGCTTCACCAGCTTTCTTCCACGTTGCTTTGAGGGTTTCCTGCAGGTCTGCGACGTACTTGGTGGCACCTCTTGGTGTGTCGTCGATCTTGGCTTCCGTCCAACTTCTGCGTAGGGCTTCTAGCGGTCCTTCTAGCGGTCTGCCGAATAGCAATGTTGACGGGGTGTAGCCTGTGGCTGCATGGGGCGTTTCTCTGTATGCGAACAGTGCCGCATTCACGTAGGTGTCCCACGCTTCTGTATTGTCGTCGGCGACTTTCCTGAGGATGGTGAGAAGGGTTCCATTCAGTCTTTCTACTTGTCCGTTGCTGGCGGGGTGATATGGTGGTGTGCGAATGTGATGAACTTGTATCAACTCGAACACGTCTTGCATCAGGCGGCCGGTGAACTGAGATCCGTTGTCCGTTCTAATGCTGTCCGGGAATCCGACTCTGGTAAAGATGGCGATGAGTGCATCTGCGATCTTCTTGGTGTCGATCGCTGGCAACGGGACTGCTTCGCACCACATCGTACATGCGTCGACGAGTGTGAGTAGAAATCTGTTCCTCTTCTTGGTCATGGGCAGTGGTCCTACTATGTCTACTGAGACTTGCTGGAATGGCACGCCGACTACTACTGATGGTCCTAAGGTAACTGGTACGGTGTGATGTCGCGGGGAATATCGTTGACATTGGTGGCAAGATTTCACGTAGCGCTTGACATCCTCCGTGATTCCTGGCCAATAGTAGTGTGCGCTGATTCTCTGCACTGTGGCTCCAATTCCCATGTGTCCGCTGAGTGGCATGCTGTGGCCTAATTCTAGTACTTGGGCTCGAAGGGTGGCTGGTAGTACTAGTTGGGTGTGATCTCCATCTCCCTGTCGATGTAGAACTCCCTCTTCCATGTAGAAGTCTCCCTTGTGCGGGGGTGTGTGCGCCTTGGGTAGCTTCTGGAAGCACTTCGCTATCGAGGTATCTTCTTTCTGTGCTGTTTTGATCTCTTCGAGTCCTGGATTCGGAGCGAACTCGGGCTGGGGTGGTTGGGTTTTAGCTTGGGCCCTGGTTTGCACTGCAGCTATCTCTACAGTTTTAGGGGGCGTGCCTAAGAACACATACCTACAACCTAGCACTAGATCATACAGGGGTTTCTGTAAAACAGCTGCTTGGATTCGTCCTGTGACGTACCTACTCTCTACTTCGATCCATGCTATTGGGCAAGTAGTCGTCGGTTTCGTCAAGTCTGCTCCTTGTAAGTCGACTGTCTTGTCCGTCAAGTCCGCGCGCGATACAAGAGATTCGCTAACTATCGCGTCGTATGATAGACCTGTGTCATACAGACAGTTCGCTTCTTTTCCGTTGACCTTGACCGTGTCTGTCACCGAGGGGTGATCTCCGATTGTGTGTGGCTTGTTACCGCTGCTTTGAGTTAGAACTCTGTGCGCTGGCCGGCTTTCGCGCTCTTCCCTACGTTGTGCGGCCAACTTGAAACATTCTGCGGTGGAGTGATTGTTTCTATTGCAGAACGAACAATACCGTCTCTGTTCTGCGGGACCTCTTTTCCCGAATTCCGTGTTGGGTCCTTTATTTTGCCCAGGTCTGGGGTTATTGGGCTTATTCGCGGTGCGCTCTTCCCGGTTAGGGCTTCGTTTCTGTGCCTCTTTCCCGTTAGGCTTTAGGTCTCGCCTGAAGCTCTTGGCTTCTCCGTGTGCGGCCACGTACCTATCTGCGACCTTGACCAGATCTTCTAGTCTTTCCGCGCCCTGCTCTACTGAGAATGTTCTCAGCTCGGGGGTCATGGTTTCCCGTAGCTGTTCCCATACTAACAGTTCTGTCAGTCCATCATACGTCTTAGCCGTGGCTGACTGGCTAATCCACTTATCCAGCATTGTGGACAACCGATCCGCGAACTGCGCATAGCTCTCTCCTTTCACTCTCCGATTGGTGCGGAACTTTTGCCGGTAGCATTCTCCTGTCAGTTCGAATCCCGTTAGGAGTGCCTCTTTTACTTTGTGATAGTCAGTCACTCTGTCAGTCGGTAGCTTACTGTAGATGTCATAAGCCTTTCCTCTAAGCCCTTGGCTAAGCTTAAAAGACCAATGGGTGGGATCTAGTTTGTACTCTGTTGCTAGGCGCTCAAACCTAGTCAAATAGAGATCTAGACCTTCCTCTCTCTCATTGAATGTTCCCAGTGGAAATGACATTCCTTGTACGGGGTTGGGGGCTACATCTAGCTGATCTGAGTGGGGAGGGGTTGAGGAAGAACTTGAAGCTCCTGATCCCAATCTTCTTAGCTCTAACTCATGCTGTCTGTCTTTTTCCTTTTCTGCCCTCTCATAATCCCATCTCCTACTTTCTGCTTCTCTCTCTGCTGCTAATGCTGCCTTCTTCTGTTCTCTTTCTGCCTCTAGCTCTAATTTCCTCGTTTCTCTCTCTGCCTCTAATTTCTTCTGCTCTGCTTCTAATTTCTTCTGCTCTAGTTCTAATTTCTTTTGCTCTGCTTCCAATTTCTTCGCCTCTCTCTCCGCTTCTAACTTCTTTGCCTCTCTCTCTGCTGCTCTCTCTGCCTTAGCCTCCTGTTTCTCTACCTCTGCATTGATATACGCAATTAGGTCTCCTCCTGCTAAGTGTAAAGCTTCTCCCAATTCCTTGAAGCGCAATCTCAAGGCCACTGGGTCCGACATTGCCAAACGTGTCTATGAACAACCTCTGAATCACGTGGAATACTAAAACACTAGCAATATTGCAAGTCAATAACAACAATGCAAAGACAATCAAATTCGTAATCAATAATAGAATAAAACAAGAGTCAAATGGCATACAACAGTTACTTAAGCAAAACCTGCAAAAGAACAATGCAACATACAGACACAAAAAGAATTGAAGCAAAAAAGTTTTTAAGTAAAGAATAGTGCACCAAAACTGATCAGTGTTATACCCTTACACTATTCTAAGTTATTCTACTACTACTACTGTTATCTAATTTTATTGTACTTAGATCCGGTTATACCCAATTCCTATTCTACACAGATCCTGGCTAGGCTCGCCAATTAAAGTGTCACGTGGGATTTATGGGCTCTGCACAATGGAATTATGGACCCTCACGTTTATTCGGTGGGAACTGCTAGTAAGTCACCCTATGAATTACTTGAATAAATTTATTTGTTTAGCTCGTTCTGTGTTAAGGTTGGGGTACAGAAATAGATAGAAAAATGGTAAAAGATTACTGTCACACTAGCTTTCACACGGCTATGAATCATATGTAGTCCAGCCACTTGATAACAGTTAAAATCACACATTTATTTCTTCTACTCTATACAAGATTCTCTAAGTACTAAGCTAACTTAAAAAGTCTCAGTTACTGCTAATAGTTCGATCGCTGATAGTCTAGGCAGCTATTATATCTTCCTCGGGCACTTGCTATTATATTTCATGTAGATTTGGACTACTGTGGTCCGTTTTACAGTTTCTGAAGAGTTGGACTACTGTGGTCCTGTTTCGATCAGTTTAAGTGCACCTTTGTTTTTGCACTTAACTGCTAGATGGTGCGTGCGAAGTCCTTCTGTGAGGTAGCTTCTGGTCCACCTGTGTCGTTGTGTAGTTGGGTTCCCTTGCCACGCTGTGGGGTCTGACAGGGTGTTTTTCCAGGTAGCTCTGTCCGACTTGTGCGGTAGAGGCTCCTCAACCAACTCGTCGTTTCTGTGGAGTGGGACGCACAGGATAGCTCGCCTGCTCGTCTGTTTGACAAGTTCAGGCCCGTGATGACTTGAGAGAATTCTAAGATTCTAAAGTCCTGCTTCCTGGTCTATGAGTGAAGAGATTTCTCTAGCTATCTATGTAGATGTTACTTCTTCCTCGTCTCACACACGACTGACCAAAACTGTGTGTAGGTTTTGACCCATCAGAACCGGCTCTACCCGCTTAGCCTGCTTCTGATTGGTTAAAACGGTCAGATTCAAAGCTCAAGTGCTGAGTCACTGCGTTGTGTGTGGCTGGCTCGCCGTGTGTGGCCTGCTGTGTACTACCCTAACTCTCTACTGTTACAATTACTACACAAGGCTGAATAGTCACTGGGCAGAGTTAAAACTAGCCAGTTCATGACAGCGTCCAATATTTCCAAGCTGATCCAACAGACCTTACACACAAATGAGGAGTTTTGTCCCGGAAGAGTTTTCAAGAAAAAAAGGTAGGTGACTGGTCTAGCGAAGAAGAAGATACTATAGTAGATTGATAGAACAGATTAGGAATGACAAAGAACGAAGGAGAAAGACAGGGACAGTGGGAATTTAAAGCACTAAATCTAGAGCTAGGAATTTGACGTATCTCCAATCAATACGAAATTATACAAATTATATATTAACAACTTGTAATATTGATATTTCATCTATTCCTATATTACCAAGTATTCCTCAAATTCCGCAGTGGGAACATACAAATGCACAATTTGATATTGATTACTCTCTAACAAAGAAAAATGAAAATGTTAATCTAGTTGTTACTGAAGCTAGGGAGCATATCGAAAGGCAATATACTAACCATTTAAAAATTTATACTGATGGGTCAGTGTTAGAAACATCAGATGCTGGAGCTGGAATTGCGATCCCTGACTTAAAAATTCAAAAATCATATTATGTTGGTAAGAATGTATCAGTATTTACAGCAGAATTGTATGCTATCCTTATGGCTTTAAACATAATTTGTAACTTCCCAATTGCTTTCTTTAATATCCTTATATGTGTTGATTCAAAATCAGCATTATATTCTTTGCAACATTGGTCATGTAAAACGAGAACAGATATTTTATTTGAAATCAAGTTTCTAATTCATTATTTGGTATCTAAAGGTATTGGAATCAGCTTTTGCTGGATTCCATCTCATTCGGGTATTTATTGGAATGATGTAGTTGATAAATTGGCGAAACAAGGAGCAATGAAAGCAAATAATTCTATTGCTTGTAATAACATATCACCTTCAGTATATGAATTAATATCCTTACTGGAAAAGCGTATGCGTTCTGATTTACCTCAGAGTAGAAACGTCGAAAATTATGCTTGTCCAAGACATTTGTGTAGGCTAATTAATAAACTAAGAGTAAATTCATGGAACACAAAGTTTTCAAAAAATATCTTGTGTACTTGTTTATTCCCAATATCTGTTAAACATATTTTATATGAATGTCCTATTTTGACACCACTTTATGAAGAAAAGAACATCATTGTGGGTATTCAAGAAGACATTGACATTTTATTGCATAGTCCTGCAATAATGGAGATAGTTCGTATAATATACGTGTCCGCAGTTGGAAAATGTTTGTAGTATTATTAGTAATAAGCTTAATGCTATTATTTATGGTTGCATTTCAGTTTTAATTATATGTCTGTATGTCCATGCGTGAGAATGAAGTGGTCTAAAATCACAACGTGAAGAGACTTTAAAATAAAATATTGAATTGAATTGAATTGAATTGAAAGCACTAAATCTCCAGAAAGTGGGGATACTATTTATACTGAAACCCCCGGCACCCCCACGGGGAGACAAACAGACAGAGCGAGACAGACAGAGACAGAGAGAGTTTAGCCCATTGAGGTTTTTTTTTTAGAGATAGAAATGGGTTTGGAGAATGCTGTGGTTTGGAAGGGGATGAGGGGAGAGAAACAGAGAGAGATGGGTGGGTGGAGGGACCAATGTTGCAACATTGTGCAATGAAATGCATCCACCGTGCGACTCCCAATTGTCAGGATTTAGGGAACACAGCAGGACTGGAATGACTGAGGAGACCTCTACTGGCGATACTATGAGCTGTAGTGAGGAAGGGCGCTGTACAAATGTTAATTATCATTATTACTAGTGCTAGTATATCTACCAATACCAATACCAAAACTTGGTCCTGATTTGGCTCGGAAGAGTCCGCTGGACCTAAAGCAATAACCTTGTATTGTATTGTATACCAAAACTTTATTATCTCATTGAGAAATTACATTGTGGTACCAAACACAAATTACATTGTGGTACCAACCACAAATTACAGAAATGCATTAAAAATACAGATATAAAGAAATTATTATTGCACATAGGAATACAATTTTAATTACACCAAAATCCCTTAAACACTATTGGTATTGGTATTGGTATCTCTTCTTACCTCCCTTCTTCCTTTCCTTGTTCTGTCTTATTAAACAAACATTAATGGCTGCTGCACAATTTTATTTCTTCTGTTTATAAATCAACCATTTTCTCACGTCCTTCCAGGAATGTGAGGTCGCAGGAAGATGCTGAACGATTCAAACTGAGAAGAAACAAAAAACATTGTGTCTGTTTTGTCCAAACCTACCCCACCCCCACCCCACCTCTCCCTTCCCCTCTCCATCACACACAAACACACACACATACACACACACACACACACACAGACACACCCACACTATCCTCTCCACGTTTTCGACAACTCCACATCAACACAGCGCAAATTCTTTATCTTAACATTTTCAGTCGCGCAGTTTGAACTTGCGGTGGTGGAAATAGCTACGTCTTCTTCTTCATGCACTCACCCACTCTTTCTCTCTCTCTTATCTGATTTCTTTCATCTTTTTTGATGACCCTCTTCGCTCCCTTGTATGAAAAAGACGGCAGCGATTTCAAAATGGACGCTGCTCTCCAAGGGGAAGTAATAGGCATAAGAAATCTTTTCGTGCGTAATGTCCCTTGTCAGATGTGCACGTAGATAGCGGAAATATGGCGCTACGGTTGTGTTTTCAATGTTAGGAGAGCTTTTTTTGTGTGTGAGTTCAGGTGGAGTGGGTTTTGTGGAGGGGGTAGAAGAGAAAGAGAGAGAGAGAGCGAGAGCGAGAGAGCTGAATTAACAGAAATTGAGTGCCCGTAACGCTATATCAGAGCGGTTGATAGGACATGTTTTTATTTATTAAGTATAAAACAATATGTGAGTATGCGAGTCGGTCTTTGTTTTTATAGGTGTATGTGCTTTCCAATATACATTCTTCTTCCATTAGATTGTTTTGCTATTTTGTGCCGTAGGCTGCAATATATCTTACTGTAGATTACTTTGTTCTGTTGTTGTTGTTTTTTCTTGGTAAACGTTATTCTAGTTTTGATCATTAGTTAAGCTATGGAAGCGTTATTTATTATGTATGAACAATACGTGTTAGATTTATTGCCATTCTAAATTTAGATTTGTGTTTTAAGGTCCCCGTGACATTGTTAGACTAAATAGCACTGGAGATGTACACTTGAACCGGCAAGCACGGGAAATGCATATTTCATAGACAGGGAAAGAACGACAACAAAAATTGAAGAAAGAAAAGAAGACAAAAGTGAATGTAGCAACTAAAGAAAGAAATGGAAAAAGGAAATGGAAATGACGTGTGCAAGGAGAAATAGTATTAATATAATAATAATAATAATAATAATAATAATAATAATAATAATAATAATAATCATAATCATAATCATAATCATAATCATAATCATAATAATAATAATAATGGATGCTAGATACGCGTTTTTCCCCAAATGACCAATCAGGCTCAAAGCGCGGCGATCTGTATCAACACACACGCTTACATGTTTCATCCACTCTCACACATGCAACAAACACATCTATCACTCACACATGTGGTGTAAAGGCAGGGAGAAGACGGAAAGGTAGTCGAATTTTTATTTAAAAAATTGTTATATTGACTGCATCCAATATTATTATTGAAGGGAGGGAGGAAACCGGGCTGCCGTGAACTGACAAAACCGAGCAAGTCCACAAAACCTACTTTCGAGAAAATCGACGTTTTGTGTTGCGCTATATTACGCGATCGTTTCTGGAAGTTTAAGGGCATATTATAATGCAATTCCTCGATTTAAGAGTGCATACCTTGAATGTTAAAGAAATGTTTGATAGATTTGATGTTTTAAGACTATTTGTGGACTTGCTTTGTTTTGTCAGATTATTCGTGAGATAGATCTTTGTTGAGAACATGACAAAACCAAGCAAGTCACCCGCTTGGTTTTGTCAGTTTATTATTGAATTAAATCCTTGTTAAAAAAATTCACAAAACCAAGTAAGTCAAATCCGCTTGGTTTTGTCAGTTTATTATTAAGTAAATCCTTGTTTTCAAAATTCACCAAACCAAGTAAGTCCCATAGGCCGTTTCGTTTCTTTGTTAAAAAGTCTGACAAGATGAGTCACATAAGTTGGGTTTTGTAAGATGTGGGTGCGGCAGTTTACAGTGAGTGTATATGTGTGCCTGTTTATTGTTTTTAGCCATTCTTCACTTAATATTCCTGGGTTGGTATGCAGGAGTCATGGGTTTTTTTGCTCTCCCTTCAAAATAATATTAGATGCAGCCAATTTAATTTAAAAAATACAAAACTATTTTCCTTTCAGTTTCCTATTATAGCGATCTTCCTGCCTTTACACCACGTGTATGTCTTGTATTTTGTTGCCCTTGTTGTGTGTCTGTAATATATTTGTTGCTGTTTGTTTGTGGGTTCGGGCACTGAATAGAATAGGCCCAACGTTTCCCGGCGTGTCGTAAGAGGCGACTAACAGGGGTAATGTTAGCACGGCATCACTGAGCGAAAGTCTTCTACACAGAAGTCACCGGCCAGGGCGAGGAACCTCACGTTGCTACATGTTCAACGACCACGTGCTCGGGGCCAAGGCGAGCCACACTGTATTCGTGGATTTCGGCTGTGGCCAACAGCCTGGAGAGGATTGGGCACGCCAGGTCCTTTTTTGCCCAAGACACACTACATGCATAATGACACTATCCACTAATTCCATGCTGGATAGGTCGTCGCCCGGCTCAAGGACCGCGCCTTCCGTTTGCCACCAGGACGGAGGTGTTAAGTATGCTACTGATGGACAATTTAGCAAGATCCGCACGAGAAACAACATCGTCATAGGAACCTGGAATGTCAGGACCCTAACTGCGGAAGGAAAATTAGAAGAACTGGCCCACGAGTTGGACCACTATCGATGGAACGTTCTAGGCATTAGCGAACTGCGCTGGAAAGGCCTAGGTGAAACAACGACAGACAAAGGCCACAAGCTCTATTTCAGCGGTAGAGATGACAGGCACGAACACGGCGTTGGATTCTTGGTCCACAAGAACATTCTAGCCACTGTCATGGGTTGCCGCCCAGTAGACTCATTACCATCCGCCTGAGAGCAGCCCCTTTCAACATCACCATCATCCAGACCTATGCCCCAACATCAGACTATGACGACAGCGAAGTGGAGGATTTTTATGAAAATCTACAGGCGGTCCTTGACCAAGTGCCGAAGAAGGACATAGTCATAGTGCAAGGCGACTGGAATGCCAAGGTTGGCCAAGATGCGCACCACAACTGGGGAGACACATGTGGACCCCACTGAAACAACGAGACAAATGACAGGGGTCTGAGATTCTTGGAGTTTGCCAGATACAACAATCTGGTACTGGCAAACACGCTTGGTCTCCACAAAAACTCCAGACGATGGACATGGCACAGTCCCAGGGGGGAGCACCACAACCAAATACACTACATCATGGTCAAGAAACGCTTCAGATCAAGCATCAACATTGGCAGGACACGCACTTTTCCAGGAGCAGACATCGGAAGTGACCACGATCTCTTGATGATGTCTTTCCGGCTCCGCTTGAAGAGAGTAAATACTGCACTAGACTGAAGTTCGACCTGGACAAACTGCAAGACCCGGAGGTGGCAGAACTATTTCAGGCCACAATTGAAGGGAAATTTGCACCACTGCCCATTTTGGGGTCTGGTGAAGTAGATGTCAACACCATGACCACCACCTTCAACTCAGCTGTGACAGATGCCGCCACTGAGATCCTTGGCAAGCACCGACCAAAGAAGAAGCCGTGGATCACACCTGAACTTTTGGATCTGTGTGATAAACGAAGAGAGATTAAAAAAAGAAAGAAAAAGAACACACAGGGAGCTGATGTCTACCGAAAAATCAACAATGACATCCGAAAAGGCATGCGCACAGCAAAGGAGAACTGGATAGAAGATCAATGCCAGGAAATAGAGAACAGTCTGAACAAAAACAACAGCAAGAAGGCCTACCAGACTGTAAAGCGGCTGACAAGTTTCAAACAGCCCAAAGTCTCCACGATCCAAAGCAAGTCTGGCATATGCCTTACCGAAGAACAAGAAGTCTTGGACAGATGAACAGAGTACTTCTCTGACCTTTACAACCACACACCAAACGGAGACCATCAGTTCTAGCATGTCCCGAGAACAGAGAAGAAGAAATCCTCCCAATTCTCCGGGAAGAAGTTGAGGCAGCAGTGCAATCGCTAAAGAAAGGGAAGTCAGCGGGAGTGGACAACATACCCGCGGAACTGCTACAAGCAGGAGGAGAAGCGATGATTGATGCCCTCACCATTATCTGTAACAAGATCTGGAAGAGTGGAGAGTGGCCTATACCATGGGCCCAGTCGCTTGTCATCACTCTTCCCAAAAAAGGTAACCTTCAGGAGTGTGAAAATTACCGCACCGTCAGCCTCATCATCCATCCCAACAAGGTCCTCCTGAAAATATTACTCAACAGGTTGAAACCCCAAGCTGAACAAATCATAGCTGAAGAACAAGCAGGATTCAGGGCAGGGCGAAGTACCACTGAACAGATTTTCAACCTCAGAATAATCTGTGAGAAATACCTACAGCACCAACATCATGTGTTCATAGACTTCAAGAAAACGTTTGACCGAGTTCTGGCATGCAGCTCTATGGGCAACAATGAAAGCGTACAACATCAGACCTAAAATTATTGAAGTCATCAAAAACCTGTATGACAAGGCTACCAGTGCAGTCCTCCACAACAGCGCCATCTGGAACTGGTTCAGAACAACAATCGGTGTGCGTCAAGGATGCCTACTCTCTCCAACACCCTTCAACATCTTCCTAGAGCGCATTATGTCAGATGCTCTTGCAGATCACGAAGGCACAGTCAGCATAGGGGGTAGAGCAATCTCCAATCTTCGTTTTGCGGATGACATTGATGGATTGGCTGGAGAGGAACAAGAACTTGAACAGCTGGTACAGAGGCTTGACACCACCTCCAAAGCTTGTGGAATTGAAATAAGTGCAGAGAAGACCGAAATGATGACCAACAACACCAATGGCATCAACACGGACATCAAAGTCCAAGGCCAATCCCTCAACACATTGCATAGCTTCAAATATTTAGGAGCCATTGTATCAGACAATGGGTCCCGACAGGAAGTCCTCTCCAGGATCGCACAAACAACTGCTGCCCTGACAAGGTTGAAGCCATTTGGAAAGACAGGACCATCATTCTACATTCCAAAGTAAGACTGCTGCGCTCCCTTGTCATCTCCATCTTCCTATATGCTTGCGAAGCATGGACCCTCACAGCAGATCTACAACGAAAAATACAAAGCATGGAGATGAGGTGCTACAGAATACTTCTGGGCATTTCCTATACCCAACACATCACCAACGACGAAGTCCGACAGACCATCACACAAGCCATTTGACAACACGATGACCTGCTCACAGTGGTGAAGAAACGGAAACTCCGATGGTATGGCCACGTCAACAGATCATCAGGCCTTGCAAAGATTATTCTGCAAGGCACAGTGCAAGGAGGTAGAAGAAGAGGGAGACCGAAAAAGAGGTGGGAGGACAACATTCGAGAATGGACTGGTTTGACACTGAGCGAAGCCATCAGGGCTGCTGAGGACAGACAGAGATGGAGTATGCTGGTTAAACGATCATCTGTGGTGCCCCTACGACCTCAGGGTTACGGGACAGGATAGGATAGGATAGGATAGGATAGTTTGTTTGTTTATTTTCACACCTCGTGGAAGTTGCCGCTTAGGCGGAAGATCTACAGGATCCTTCATGGTGGGCAGGAAAGTACATGAAGAAAACTCTTTTTCAAAAAGCCGAACACGTTCTTTGCTGACCGAAATTTCGTCATCATTTTCACAGGAAAATAATATTGCACAGCAGCAATAACATGGATTCTCACTGGTCCGCTTCATCTTAAGGCGCTTTCTCATTGGTCGGGAGGACTTACTTTTCTTTGTCAGTTTATTGTAGAAAATGACGTCATCATGCCAACTCGAGCATCAGCCAGAGGATCGCCGAAACAAAATCGCAGGGGACTTGCTTGGTTTTATCAGTTTATTCCCCCACTTAAAATTTTTTTAACATGGACTTACTCTATGATATCTCCAAATCTAAACATAGTTCGGATTTGATTTTTACAGGTAAGATGCGTCATGCTCTTGCAAGTTTGATGGCGCAAAAAACTCATTTTCGACCTTAGGTGGACTTACTCGGTTTTGTCAAATCACGGCAGCGGGGTACCCGGAGAAAACCCTCGGTGACCTCAATAGTCTCCTACCTAAGTCACATAAGTTCGCCCCTTGCGGGAATCGAACCCGCGACCTTTGGCATAGGAAACCGGCGACTAATCCACTGCGTCATCAGGATATCCTATAGTAGTAGTATAAGTTGTAGGAGAAGAAGTAGAAGAAGAAGGAGTAGAAGAAAATGGATTAGGAGCAGGAGTAGTAGTAGTAAGAGCAGCAGCAACAGCAGCAGAAGTAGTAGTAGTAATATAACTAGTAGTAGTAGTAGCAGTTATAGCAGTAGTAGTAGCAGCAGTGGTAGTAAGGTGTTTTCTGTGTAAATAGTAAGAACATTAATAATACTTGTTCTGAATGATGCTGGACATGATGTAGTGCGAATGTTGTGATGATGCGTACGAATGATGTGTGTAAGCGCATTGAGTTGTTATTCTAATGAAAAATGCGCTGTAAAAATGAAATTTAGTAGTAGTAGTAGTAGTAGTAGTAGTAGTAGTAGTAGTAGTAGTAGTAGTAGTAGTAGTAGTGTATTTTAGACTGCCAAAGTTGGGAACCATGTAGGCAGTAGAAGCCATTAGAAATTGACATAACGCTGGGTCATTACTGTAATGTATTAATAATAATGGATGCACTCAATCTAATATTTAAAAACATAAAAATTCGATTACCTTTCTGTCTTCTAATAGTGATCTCCCTGCCTTTACACCACATGTTTGAGTGATAGATGTGTGTTTGTTGGGAATGTGAGGGAATAGGTGAAACACGTGAGCGTGCATGTTGGTACAGATCGCCGCGCTTTGAGCCTGATTGATGATTTGGGAAAAAGCGCGTTTATAGCATTATTATTATTATTATTATTATTATTATTATTATTATTATTATTATTATTATTTTTATTTTTATTATTATTATTATTATTATTATTATTGTTATTATTATTATTATTATTTATATTATTAGTATTATTATTATTATTGTTATTATTATTATTATTATTATTATTATTATTATTATTATTATTATTATTGTCATCGCCTTAAGGACGTTACGCTCGTAAAATAATATCAAGGAAAATTCCAACAGAAAACGGCGAAGAAGAGGGAAATGATTTTGCAATGTTGACTTGCTGTATACATGTAGAGTGCATTCTGTGTCCCTGTCCATCCTTTCCACTTGTAAACAGCATTGTTTCCAAGTCACAATGATTACAAGGGGCATTCACCAAGAAGAAATGACCCTAACTATCCTATCCTATTCCGTAACTACAAAGTCGTTGGGGCACCACAAATGATCGTTTAACCAGCGTGTTCCATCTTTTTCTGTGCTCAGCAACCCTCATAACTTCGCTCAGTGTCAAACCAGTCCATTCTCGAGTGTTGTCCCTCCACCCCACCTCTTTTTATGTCTCCTCTTCTTCTGCCTCTTTGCACCGTGTCTTGCAGGATGGTCTTTGCAAGGCCTGCTGTTCTGTGACGTTTGCCATACCATCGGAGTTTCCGTTTCTTCAGCACTGTAAGCATGTCATCTTCTTCTTCTTTTTTTTTTTAATGGAAATGTGTCAGCCATGCGGGAAAAGAGAGAGAGAGAGAGAGAGAGAGAGAGAGAGAGAGAGGGAGGGAGAGAGAGAGAGAGAGAGAGAGAGAGAAAGGACATCTTATCATTGAATACTATTATGATGAAAGGAGAAAGAAAGGCAAAGGCAAGGCAAGGCAAAGGTAAGGCAAATTTTATTCCAGAAAAACCCATTAAGGGCACATGGACATGGTTAAAATAATATACACAAACATGCACAATAATTAATTAACATTTTAGATTAAAAAATAAAATAAAAATTTTAAACTATTTATTTATACAGCGGGAAACAGACAGAGACAGAGAGAGACAGAGAGAGAGGGGGTGGGAGTGTATGAGTGCAGAGGGGGGCGGGGTGAGGTTGACTGGAAGGTGGGTGATGAGTGTGAAGGTGGTAAGTTCTCACCTTGCACTGTGATTTGACTTTGTAATGAAGTCACAGCAGGTGAGAGCTTGCTTTACCTGTGACCCGCTACCTTTGACCCCAAAGGTCATTGCATTTAACCTTTGACCTTTATCACATTGCTTCATTTGCATGTCGTCGTCGGAGTAGCACAACCCTGCGAAGAAACTGCCTTTTCGTTTACATTTCTTGTTGTTACATTTAAAAAAAATTCTTTAAATTAATTTAGTTTCCGGTTATTTTATTTTAATTGTAAAAAATATATCTTATCTCGGAAGACTAAAATACTTGAACTTGCTCTCTCTCTCTCTCTCTCTCTCTCTCTCTCTCTCTCTCTCTCTCTCTCTCTCTCTCTCTCTCTCTCTCTCTCTCTCTCTCTCTCTCTCTTTCTTTCTTTCTTTCACTCTCCCTCTAAAGTTAAAGGTTCTTTACTACGTTAATTTGTTAAGGGACAGATTGGAAGCTTAGACTGTATCATTAGTCTAAAATCTTTATCCTTCATTTTAAAATAAGTTTCCAAAATTTTTTTTATCTTTCTTTCTTTTTTTCTTTCTTTCTTTCTTTCTTTCTTTCTTTCTTTCTTTCTTTCTTTCTCTCTCTCTCTCTTTCTCTCTGTCTTTCTCGCTATCTCTCTTTCTCTCTCTGTCTTTCTCGCTCTCTCTCAGCCGGAGAGTGTTGGCGGGGCTGGGGATGGAAAAAGGTAGGTGTGGCAATAGCACAATAGGTTCTACCTGTTCATTATAAACATTTGCCATCTAATCAACAGGGCCGAAATTAATGGGACGATCCGTCCATAAGTCAGTTCAGCAGTGAATACGTGCAGAGCGTTAAAGAAGCTGTGCATCGTAGCTCATCCCATTTCATCCCAAAATTGAAAGGTTATCCATGGTGTCGTTGATACCTGTGAAGGGAGCCTTACTTGTGAGACTAACAAATAGGGTTAGTGACGTCACGGAAATTTCCCCAACAAGAGGACGCATCTATAACTAATCATGCTTGACCTATGTCTTCTTGTGTGGCACACATCATGTCACAAAGCTTGTGTTGTGACAAATCTGTCATCCGTCTAGGGCGACGATGACTATCGTAATATTTCCCCAACTTTATCTTCTTTGCTATGTTTTGTGAATGACACGAATCATCGCTTTTTTCATGAGGACTCTCAATGAACAGTCACTTTATCGTTGGACTTGTGAAAACCAGTACGTAAATAGATGAGCGTGTTATTTTATTTCGACACTTCCACAATGCTGAATGCGCCATTCTTTGTTAAACTTCCTGTATCATTCTCTCTGAAAGACTTTACTACCATTTGCTTTTAATAATAATAATAATAATAATAATAATAATAATAATAATAATAATAATAATAATAATAATAATAATGGATGCTACAGGCGCCTTATTCCTTTATCATACTCAAAGCGCGGCGATCTGTAACCAACCTACACTCACACATGTTACCCACACTCACTACATACACAGCAACCGCACATTCGATCCTCACGTCATCTTGTGGTGTAAAGGCAAGACGCTATGTATTTATTTATTTGTTTATTTATAGAGCGCTTTTCCAACTCAAGAGCTGCTCAAGGCGCTGGCAGATAGAGGATGTAACTCAAGCCGCCCTAGGCGCTCATTTGCAACTTTTGGGCGCATGGTCTGACGTCCGGCCGACTGAGCACAATCCAGGGAGACCTGGGATGGAGAGAAGGGACCTAGTCTAGGACATGAGCGTCAGGGTCTCTAAGGTCCATGCAATGGAATGCGTGCATGCACAGACTAGACCTCGGTTTATACTCTCATCAAAAGATACAATGACGTCTTTGTTTCTCTCCACCATCATCTCCTCTTTGGTGATGGTGGTGTTTCACTGTCTACCCCTACACGAGGTGAGTGCAATGGCTGACAGTGCCAGTGCTGTTGCAAGTGACTTGATTAAAGTTAGTATTGAACATCAGTACTGCTCCGCCACGCCACTGTTACAGCACTGCTAACACTTTAATGAGGTCTCCTAACTACACTTCTACACGTACAGACAAGGGGTAAAGAGAGGGGGAGGGGGTAAGACGAGAAAGAGCGAGCGAGCGAGCGAGAGAGAACATTGAAGCATGACGTCTACACCCACCAATGGCCATATGGCAGACGGGAGGAGGGTGGGGGGGGGTAACTATCCCAAGGAAGACTGGCATGGACTTAACACTAAACCACCAGAGCAATCACACTGCCAAAATTGACAGTGAATATGGCCACTTATATCTTGCCCAGCAAGGGATTGGACCCCAGATCATGGGTGTGCCAAGCAAGGGCTCTAGCTCTTTGTTACGTGGTGGGAGAGAGGGAGAGACAGGGACAGGCAACGTGCATTTCAAGATGGTGCTGGATATTTAGTTGATGTTGGTGTTGCTGTTGTGGTTGTTGGTGATGGTGGTGGTGTGTGTATGTGTGTGTGTGTTACACTCATGCGATGTTAGTGTTTTTCTATCAGTAGTTGATTCAGCCCCAATGCTGAAGTACTGATGAGTGTAGCTCAGATTCATTTATCCACGCAACCCGTTCAAACAGCCACAACGCACGGAGTCGTATAAAGTTTTCAAACTTTATTCAGCGTTCATCAACAACTGCATACAATCGACTTTTCACTCCCAACTTTTTACTTTCCAACTCACTATCAACTACCACCCACACACAGGGCATCCATTTTATAGTTTTTTTTCTCGATCGAGATAACGTCAGAATGTTCCCGATGACGCTTTTCCACCAATCAAACTAAAGTTCGTCATCACTGACTTACGTCATACATCTTTCTACACATTCCAAGAACGTTCTCAAACTTCGACATTTATCGGGAAGTTTCTATCGACAGTAAACACGCAAATCTAGAGAATTCTCCAATAATATCGACTAACGAAAATTATCAACGTTATACAAAGCCTCTCCTAACGACAATGCAAACTCAAATCAAAGGTAAATAAAATCTATTATTGAATACTTTGCAAAACGAAACAATTAGATCTATCGTGCGCGCTTCTGACATACTATCCTTCGCGTTTGAACGTAACAGTGTGTATGTTTGTGTGTGTGCGTGTGTGTGTGTGTGTATGTGTGTGTGTGTATGTGTATGTGTTAGGGTTAACAAAGAAAAAGGATGGAGGAGAAGAGGAAGCAAACGGGATTGTGATGGGAGGGGTGATGGTAGCTGCAGAGCTAGTATGAAAACCTTTCTAGTGTAGCATTATAGTCAATGTTGACAGGGACGAGGGTCGGCGTAATGTTGGTTCAACAAGCACCGTGAGTCAGGACTAGACTGAAAGCTCAAGGTCAACATTTGGTCTGTAAAATTGGATTAGCTGATTTCTAAACTATTGATGCCTGCCTTCAAGTCTCAGTAAAATTGCCCATTATGAGCCTTGTGAGCGCGTCATCGCTTTCAATATGAAGACCAAGAAACACACACGCACGCAGCCCGCACCTTCCCCCCCCCCTCTTTACCCACACACACACACACACACAAACAAACACACGCACGCAGCACGCACCCTCACCCCCCCCCCCTTCTCCAGCACACACACATACACACGTTCACCGGGTTGGCCGTAATAGAGCGCTCGCAGACGTTAACCAGTAGACCAAAGACCCAGATACAGACAGGCACACATACAGGTCTCTCTCTCTCTCTCTCTCTCTCTCTCTCTCTCTCTCTCTCTCTCTCTCTTTCTCTCTCTCTTTCTCCCTCTCTCTCTCTCTCTTTCTCCCTCTCTCTCTCCCTCTCTCGCTCTCTTTCTTTCTCTCTCTCAATAAATGTCCGTAAAACAATTTCTAAAAGGATCAATTATTAAGGATTAAGCATTTATTAAATTGAAATTCTCGTAAACTGTTTTATTCCGATCATATTCAATCATTTATTGATTATTTCTCTACTATTTGGGATACTGCTCAGCTAGTGGCAATGCTATGAAGCCTTTAATTAAAATTCACAAACGTGCAATTAAACAAGTTATTGTTTAAAAAAATCTCTCCAGATGACTATAAATGGATTACTATTCTATACTACTCTTGCCTACAGACAAAAATTTAATCAAGAAGTTTTTATGTAAAAGGTCCTTTCTGGCAATGCACCTCCCTATTTTTCTTCTCTTTAAAAAAACAACTGCCAGATCGTCCACAAATTT
This sequence comes from Oncomelania hupensis, assembly GCA_036898135.1. NCBI lineage: Eukaryota > Metazoa > Mollusca > Gastropoda > Littorinimorpha > Pomatiopsidae > Oncomelania > Oncomelania hupensis. The sequence goes on from CM072520.1 coordinate 954,728, forward strand.
AAATGTTCCAATTCCAAGAATTGATCTCATTAAACCTAGTCTAGCTTATTCCGGTTTCACTTTGTGGAATAACTTTCATGAAGATCTCCGTACTCCAGCATCTAAATTTACATCATTTAGAACACGTCTCTTAAAACACATTAAAAATTAAGTACAAATTAATAGTTAATGTTGTTGATTGATATTAACAGCTTTAATTTTATTTCAATTGTTTGAAAATGATTGTATGTAAAGATGACCGTGTTTATTTGTTATTGTTCCATGATGTTATTGTTACAACAGTACGTGTTAGTGTTACAAGCACCAAGGGCAAGATGTACAACAGCGCATCCAGCGTTTGCTCTTTTACCCTTGCAAAATAAAATTCTTATCTTATCATATTTTATCTTATCTTATCTTAGCTTAGCTTAGCTTTTCTCTCTCTCTCGCCCGCTCGCTCGCCACCCATATCTACCGCTAACCCCAGGCCAAGAGCTTTCTCTCTTTCCCATTGTAAAAGGTGTTTTGCTGTCTGTTTACACACACATACACACACATACACATACACGTACACACATACTTGCACATACACCGTTATTTGGACTTTCCTCAAACGCCACATACGTTCTGTGGACAATGGGTCGTGCTACGACCCCCTTTTTAAGTACATTTAAGTGTTCTAACCCTAACCCTAACCCTAACGGATCATTAAATGGACGTCCAAACAAGGTCTGTCCAAAGAACGTATGTAGATGTGCACTAGTTTGTCCCAATAACGCCGTATAAACATGCGCACACGCCCATACACACACACACACTCACACACACACACCCACACACACATACACACACACCCCCGCACGCACAATGACATGCGCAAATGACATGCGCACATACACCCCCCCCCCACACACACACACACACACACGCACACCCAAACACACACACATACACACACGCACAAACAAACACACACACATACACAAGCCTACAAACATACACACACAAAACGTTAAACACACATACACACACACTCATACACAAACACATACACACAAACGCGCGGAATAATTGTATTTGAGTGATTGTGGGCGTACTCATCGCACTGATTGTGTCTAGTCCGCCGTGTGCGAGCGCGCGTATGTATTTGTATGTATGTCTGTATGTATATATGAATGTGCGTATGTGTGTGCGTATGTGAATGCGTATGTGTGTTTGTTTGTCTGTGTGTATGTGTGTGGGTGTGTACGTATGTGGGTGTATTTGTGTGTATGTTTGTCCGTGTGTGTTTGCGTATCAATGTAGGAATCTGCCTCTTTACGCGGACGTGCATCTTCTTATCTTTTCTCTGCGTGCGTTGGAGCGTGTGCTCCTCCCACCCCACCCCTCTCTCTCTCTCTCTCTCTCTCTCTCTCTCTCTCTCTCTCTCTCTCTTGTGCGTGCATGTGTGCTGTTGTGTGTGAGAGCTAGTGTGTTGATGTAGATGTTGGACCTAATAGAACTGTCAGGTGGAGCTGAGAGAGAGGACGTGTACATGGCTTGGGAACCGGCAATAAATGAATCTGTCAAAATTCTCCCTTGATCTATCGCCCACTGTCCGCTTCCTACATGGACCATGCTCCCCTTCTTCTTCTTCCGTCTTCTTCTCCTCCTCCTCCTCCTCTTCTTCCGTCTTCTTCTCCTCCTCTTCCCTATGTTTTGATCTTGAGGTTGTCGTCATCGTCTTTCTTCGTTGATTTCTTATGTTGTTATTGCCAACTTCATCTTCCGCGTCCTCTTTCTTATTGTTCTTGTTCTTCTTGTTCTTTCTTGTTCTTGTTCTTCTTGTCCTTGTTCTTCTTGTTCTTTCTTGTTTTTGTTCTTCTTGTTCTTGTTCTTGTTCTTCTTGTTCTTGTTCTTGTTCTTCTTCTTCTTCTTCTTCTTCTTCTGGTTCTTCTTCTTCATCTTCTTCTTCATCTTCTTCTTCTGGTTCTTCTTCTTCTGCTGCTGGTTCTTCTTCTGGTTCTTCTTCTTCTGGTTCTTCTTCTTTTTGATCATCATCATCATCATCATCATCATCATCATCATCATCATCATCATCATCATCATCATCATCATCATCTTCTTCTTCTTCTTCATCATCATCATCATCATCATCATCATCATCATCATCATCTTCTTCTTCTTCTTCTTCTTCTTTTTTTTTTTTCCTCGTCCTTTTTCTTATTCTCCTCTTCGTTCTTCTTTGTCCTTCTTCGTCTTTTTTGTCATTCTTGTTTTACTACTACTACTACTACTACTACTACTACTACTACTACTACTACTACTACTACTACTACTACTACTTTTTCTTCTTCTTCTTCTTCTTCTTCTTCTCCTTCTACTCCTTCTTCTTCTCCTTCTTCTCCTCCTCCATCTTCGTATTCTCCTATTCTCTTCTTCTTTATCTTCTCCTTTTCGTCCTGCTTCGTCTTCCTATTTCTCTATCTTTGCGTCCTCGAAAGTTTTCTTTAAAGTTTTGTTTGGCGGCCCCTGCTTTCTACTACTCTGTTTCCGAAAAATCCGTCCATTAGTTTTAGAGACAAGCGCGCAGCGACCAACGGACCAACGGACGGACGACCACAACCCAAAAATATAGTTCACCTGCTTCGCTCCAGAACTAATAATGATCACGTGTGATGGCAAAATGCTACTAGTAGTAGTAGTAGTAGTAGTAGTAGTAGTAGTAGTAGTAGTAGTAGTAGTAGTAGTACATATTGTGTTTTTCAATTTTTTTACGGCACAATACGGTTAGGTCGTTTACATAAAACATAATTAGGTACATTATATTCACAGTTATTCCTGAATACTTATTTATGTTTTATACAATGAATTTCACAATTGTTGTACTATCGGCTTTCGGTTCTGAACCAGAGGTGTTCATTACTCGAGAGTATTAACCTTTTCAGGTTTAGAAATACTTTGCAACATTTATGTCGAACGCTAATTACGGTAGTCAATCATGTAGTATTAGACTGGTAGGATGATTGTCAATCTATACTAATTGTCAAACTATACTTTTTAAAAAAAACGCGTCATTTGATTTCTTCGTGACTTCAGTCCAATTTCTAGTTGGTTCTTTTTTTTTTTAAAAATGTATTAAAGGAGAGGAAGAAAGGAGGAGATGGGGAGAGGGGAGGAGGGAGGGGGAGGGAGAGAGGGGAGGAGGGAGGGGGATAGAGAAGGAAGGAAAATATTGTGGCAAATTAAGGGTAAGATTTTGTAGGCAAGCAAAAACATTCCAACATTTTAAAAAAGTACCTTTTCAAACTAAATGTCGTCGAGTACATTGGGAAAAGATTTTAAACGAAAGGGCTGAGCTCGTGGTTAAATGTTGAACGATAATGATCTGACGTCGTGAAAAATCCTAAACTAGCTCCGGTTTGATGCAATAGATATAATTACAGAAACATACACAGAAATAACAATAATAATAATGATAAATGTTAGTTGTTGTCACGATTCTCAGACGTAGAAAATATGGATATGTATGGTAGGTACTTCGCAATGGATGGCCGAACTTAACTACGAGGTTTGTCAGATCACCGAGGTTTGTCAGATCACCGAGGTTTGTCAGATCACCGAGGTTTGTCAGATCACCGAGGTTTGTCAGATCACCGAGGTTTGTCAGATAGATCACCGAGGTTTGTCAGATCACCGAGGTTTGTCAGATCACCGAGGGTTTTCTCCGGGTACTCCAGTTTCCTTCCATTTTTCCAAACTGCTATTAGATGAAGTCAATCCACAATTTCAAATAAAATTCGATTTTATTTCTAGCTTCTAACAGCGATCTCTCTGCCTTTACACCACATGACTGAGTTATACATGTGTGTTGTTTATGTGAGAGAGAGTACTTATAACAAGTGAGCATGTATGGGGTTACAGATCGCCGCGCTTTGAACCTGATTAGTGATTTGGGAAAAAAACGTATTTATTATTATTATTATTATTATTATTATTATTATTATTATTATTATTATTATTATTATTATTATTATTATTATTATTATTGTTGTTATCACATGTGACAAAGTCAGTGAAATGAAGAGTGGCAGTTGCTTACCTTACCACTACTAAAACCAGACAGAAGTTGGCAATCGTTTCCATATTTTATTTATTTAATCGTTCTTGTGTAGCGCTATCCCAGCTCCACAGCTACTCAAGGCGCTGACCGTTACAGGATGTAACTCCAACCGCCTGAGGTGCCAACTTGCAGCCTTTTGGGTAGAAGCGTCAAGTGTCTTCCATAAAAAAAAAAACACACGTTATTTTGAAGGAAAAAAAAGTAAGTGGACTCGATTTGAAAGAGTTAAGGAAGTACATTTTAACTCCTGGAGACGATATAAGGTGTAACATGTTAAACTTTATATTGCACGTGGAAAGGGTGCATGGTGGAAGATGGGGTGGGCAAAAGCGCGAGTGTGTTTGTTTGTGTGTGTATATGTTTGTGTTTGTGGGTGGGTGTTTGTACGTGAATATGTGTATGTGTTTGGGCGTGTGTTGTAGTTTGTGTGTGTGTTGTAGTGTGTGTGTATTGTAGTGCGTGTGTGTATGTTGTAGTATGTGTGTGTTGTAGTGTGTGTGTGTTGTAGTGTGCGTGTGTGTTGTAGCGTTTGTGGATGTTGTGGGGGTGTGTGTGTGTTGTATGTGTGGGTGTGTTGTAGTGTGTGTGTTGTAGTGTGTGTGTGTGTGTGTGTTGTAGCGCGTGTTTGTGTTGTAGTGTGTATATGTGTGTTGTAGTGGGTGTGTGTTTTAGTGTGTGTGTGTGCGTGTGTTCGTTTGTTTATCTTTCTTTCCTCACAACAGAAATCCCTCTCTAGCTTTTGAACGAGAAAAACCTCGACTACCGCTACAACACCACCAGTGACTTCACAACTCTGGATTACTCCTCTTCAGCACAGCATAGGAGAAACTACGGTAGCCTGCTATACTGTGCTATACTGTGCTATATTAGTATTTTTTCGCATTAAGTAAATTACCCTCCCCGGACACAGTGCGTATAGGGGAGTGTGCTATACTGTGCCGTATACGCCTATATACTGTTCTTGCCTTGAAGTCGCCGCGCGCTCTCGTGACCGACGCGTGCTAGCTCGGGCTGCCTCCAGCCACAAAACACTCACGAGAGAGAGAGAGAGAGAGAGAGAGAGAGAGAGAGAGAGAGAGAGAGAATTAGGGTGGGAGGAAGAGAGAGATCAACATGTACTAAAGAGAAGATAAACAAAGATGATTTCACAGTTTTGCTAATGACGGAGAGCTTTAATTAATAAAGTAGTTAGGTAAAGGAATAATTGAGGTGTTGTGGTTGAAGCATAAGACAAGTAAACAGACACACGCACACACAGACATACGCACACCCCCACTAAAGAACCACCACACGTGGACAAGACAAAATAAAGAAGAGAGGGATATACTAATGTAGCTGACTTACAAGTATTCTCAGATCATGTATTTCGCTAAAATGTTTCTTCAGGAATAAAAAGCCAACTGAGGTAAAACACTCCAACATCGCGTGTTTTTTAAATGTAGAAGTTTGCTAAGAGACAATAAATAAGGACTTGTAATGGCTGTAAGCTGCATCATTACAGTTTGACGAGAGGCAACAGAGATGGCAGTAGAGATTCTTAAATGAATGGCAGAGCCCGATACGGGAGAAGAGAATTTAAAGGAAGGAGCGAATAGTTTTAGCGAACGTGGAGTAAAAGCAACCCGAGGCCTTCAATGACTTAAGCCCCCATCCCAAAATCAACGATAGGAATGTGGAAGAGAGCTGATGGCTGATCGGATTTCTCTCTCTCTCTCTCTCTCTCTCTTTCTCTCTCTAACTCTCTTCTCACTTTACTCTCGCTGCTCAGCTGAAAGGGCCGGGTTGCGCGTTCTGTAGTCGTCTGCTCCGGCCTGCTCTTTCTCCGTGTAGTGGCCAAAGCGAGCGGCTCTCCACGGTACGGCGCTGTTGAATTCTTAGGCCAAGAACTTGTAATGTGCGTTACCTGTGAACTGTGTACTATCGTCCTATGTGAGCTGCCGGCTTCATCTTTACAGCTTTGGAGCAGTCTGGTACAACTTTATCTCTCAGAACACAGTCTCGTGCAAGTCTGGAACACATTCTTGTGCAGTTCTAGAACACAAGTCTTATGCAGTAAGACTATATTATCACATCTCAGCAAAATACTGTGATATCTCGCACCCCCAAAAATGTAGAACTTTGTTATTGTGTGTTCTGTGACTCCCCAAAAACTTTTTGTAAGTGTTCTGTTGCAACTTTGTTTTGCTGCTGCAGTCGTGCACATCTATATCTCTACAACGTCAAGGCTTTGTTGGAAATGTTGCTGTGATCAGACTTTAGAATTCTGCGGAATACTCGGACTAACAAATGTAGTATTTATTGTGTAATCAATTAAAACTGTTATGAAGTTGTATATATATATGTTCTGTTATACTTATCTGTTGCTAAAGAACACAGTTTGTAACATTTGTAGAACACTGCCACACTGTTGTTTAGTCTCTACAACTGGAAGGTTTTGTGGGAAATATTGAATAAAGCGTGCAGACTATCGTGGAGCCTCTTGAGTTCAGATAATCTAGTGCTTACTCAGGTGAAAGTGTTTAACTCACGAAAGTCGTATCATTGCTGTTTCTTTGACTCAATGATGGAGATTTTTTATTGAGTTCTGTTAATCTCAATTCAGTTTTTTGGTGTTATTCAAAAAGTTCAGTTTTGTATTGCGTGTGTTACACAATTGCAATAGTTGTGTACTGCGTGCTTTAAACAACTACAATACAATAATTCTGTAATTGACAAATAGTGTTATGTAACTGACAAAAAGTTGTTGTCTTCAGGGTACGGTGCGTTCTGTGATTCAAAAAAGTGTTGCTTCGGAATCTTGGAGTGTTGTGTGAAACGTTCTTGGATTTACTGCTAAAGCTGTGGATTTAGTTGCGAATTCTTGTGGAGTTCATTATCAATTCAAGGAATTGTAAGTATGTGCATCGTTATTTCAAATCTGACCCTTTAAAAACAATTTTACTTGTAAAGAATATCCCCCAAAAATTGTACTTCAGTTACCTATACAATTTTATCTCTTAATATTAAATCGTGGGGTCAAGACACAAAAACATATATATGCATGTTCATTACTGTGGTCAAAATTGTCTTAAGGTCAGCAAGTGTCGTTGTTTGTTGTTTATTTTTCTGTTTACATTTTCAGTGTAGTTAATATAGATCATGTAAAATTAAAGTTGTGTGTGCATTCTTCCTTTATTCTATTCTTAACATAGCTTTAAGGTCAACATAAGTGATGTATCTACCCATCTATCTGAAACTATTTGTGCATTCTGCAAATAGTTAAAGTTTAAGCGAATTTTTTTTTTCGAGATACTTTTGTATTGAATTGAATTACATTTTTTTGTTTAAAACTAAAGATTGTCTTCGCTTGGTGGTTATATTTAACTTGATTCAATAAAGTGTTGTTGTTGTTGTTGCTGTTGTTTTTAACTAGAAGTACAACATAAAGTTACAGTGCTTTGTTGTTGCACATAATTTATATAATAACTGTTGAAATATGGTTATACCTGCCTGCAATGTAAACATTTTATAAATTATATATCATTATTCATTTATTGAATCAGTTGTTTCAAATATTAGCAGTTTTTGAAGGTATTTTAAATTGTATAATTATCTGCTTTAACTGCAAAAGAAGGGTTTTAAAAAAAGAGTGGAGGCCACCTTAAAAACGTCAAAACTCTGCCTTTTTTATGATACGTAATATTACTCATTGAAAAGTTATTGATTATCTGCTTAAAACTGACCAGATAACTTAGGAGTTAAGGGGAAGGAGATCTTTGTGTCTTTAGAACGTTAAAACTTAGCTTCTTTTTTTTAAAGGTACTTAATATTGTTTCAAAAATAGGTTATAATATCTGTTTAAAACTACCAGGAGACTTCGAGAAGGGAACTGTGTTTAGGTGCTCCTAATGTCTTAAAAACATGTAGTGGCTTTAACTTCAGAAATAAAGTTTCCATAAGGATTTTGTTTTCTTTGGGAGACACAGGCACCGTCTGAAGTGAAATAGTTTTGAATGACTGCCAAAACTGAGAAGAGTCATACACGTCTAAAAACAACATTGGGGTGGGGTAGATTGGATGTTGGGGATAGGATGGATGTTGGGGATAGGAAGGATGGTGGGGGTAGGATGGATGTTGGGGATAGGAAGGATGGTGGGGGTAGGATGGATGTTGGGGATAGGAAGGATGGTGGGGGTAGGATGGATGTTGGGGATAGGAAGGATGGTGGGGGTAGGATGGATGTTGGGGATAGGAAGGATGGTGGGGGTAGGATGGATGTTGGGGATAGGAAGGATGGTGGGGGTAGGATGGATGTTGGGGATAGGAAGGATGGTGGGGGTAGGATGGATGTTGGGGATAGGAAGGATGGTGGGGGTAGGATGGATGTTGGGGATAGGAAGGATGTTGAGGGTGGGATGGATGTTGGGGATAGGATGGATGGTGGGGGTAGGATGGATGTTGGGGATAGGAAGGATGGTGGGGGTAGGATGGATGTTGGGGATAGGATGGATGTTGGAAATAGGATGGATGTTGAGGGTGGGATGGATGGAGGGGGGATAGGATGGATGTTGAGGGTGGGATGGATGGAGGGGGGATAGGATGGATGTTGGGGATAGGATGGATGTTGAGGTTTGTGGTGGTAAGTAATGTGGTTTCCTTGTTATCCTTACTAACAGTACCCTCTTATTAATTGTGCCATCCTATTAACAATACCCTCCTATTAACGGTACCATCCTATTAACCGTACCCTCTTATTAACTGTACCTATTATTAACAGCATCCTCTCATTCATTGTTCCCTCCTATTAACAGTACCCTCCTATTAACTGTACCTTATTATGAACAGTACCCTCTTATTAACAGTACCTTCTTATTAACTGTACCCTCTCATTAACTGTACTTTCTTATTAAATGTGCCCTACTATTAACAGTACCCTACTAGTAGCACTATAATTAACAGTACCCTACTAGTAGCGGTACACTATAATTAACAGTACCCTACTAGTAGCGGTACACTATAATTAACAGTACCCTACTAGTAGCGGTACACTATAATTAACAGTACCCTACTAGTAGCGGTACACTATAATTAACAGTACCCTACTAGTAGCAGTAACCTGCTATTAACAGTACCATCCTATTAACTGTACCCTCTTATTAACAGTGCCTTCTTATTAATAGTACCTTCTTGCAGTACCCTTTATTAATAGTACCCTCTTATCAACAGTACCGTCTTATTAACAATAACAGAAGAAGAAGAAGACAATAACAGTACCCTCTTATTAAGTTTCCTCAGATTATTAACTGTACCCTCTTAATTTATTAACACTAACAGTACCCTCAACAAAGAAAGAAAGAAAAAAATAAAGTCCTATTTTGGTTCATATCAAAAATAAAATATCAAGAATTGATTGGCATTTTGTTGCATAGCCCGGCATTAAATAGATCTATTGTCTGTATAATTTACATGTTTGCCGTTGGTAAACATTTGTAGTAATATCACTTACTTTTTATGATTTACTTTTTAGTCCAATTTTAAGTTGTTAGATTTGATTATGTGTTTGTGTGTCCGTGACTGTGAATGACTGTTGGGTCTAAAATCACATGTATGTGATCAGACGTTAAAATAAATGATTGAATTGAATTGATATTGAAATTATTTTTTTTAAACAATAGGAAGAAAATGAAGGAATGGGAGTTAGGTTGAAATTAAACACAGCTACAGGGCTACATTTAAAATCTTGCAAGTCAAAGTGTAAGGAAACTTTGATGTAGCATTACTTGAGAGCAGGGATAAGGGTTAGTGTTAAGGTGTGTCTGAGGTTTAGATCAGAACTGCCAAACCAAACTTGCCTTACCGCCCGGCTTACACAATGTCTAATCCACGCAACCTTGAAGCTTAATGTTCATGTCCACCATCGGCCATGGGGCAGACGGGGTTGCCATCCCATGCCATGGAAAAAGGGGTAGGGACTTACATCAACACAGTCACTGAACCACCAGAGCAATCATACTGCTTAGACAGATATCTTGCCTACCACTGGATTGGAACCTTGGTCATGGGTGTGACGAACTAACGCTCTACCACTTAGCTACGGCAGTCGGTCATTAGGAGATGACTAATTATACAAATATTCTTCCTTCTTTTGTTGTGGGTGGGTAGGACAGGGCGAGGTGGGGGTGGTGGGTGGGTGAAGGGTTAAATTTGAATGCAACCGTTGCTTTTGAGCGTTATAGAGCTCGCCTGCTAGAAGCACTATATGACTTATCTCCCTTTTGCCTTGTCTTCATTGACAGGTCAATGGAGGTTCAGCTACCATTTGTCCAGGTTCTCAGAACCCAAACCTAGGTTCCTTAACCTACTGGAAAAAAGGGGGGTCGGGAACCTAGGTTGGTGAACCTCCTATGAACCTTCCAATTAGGGCAGGCCTTAAGAAGACCTGTCAGGCACACCTAGGCAACACCTGTCAGGCACACCTAGGCAACACCTGTCAGGCACACCTAGGCAACACCTGTCAGGCACACCTAGGCAACAATCAGCGGAACGTGACCAGCATGCTTTAGCGCGATGGCCAGTATTATACAAAGTTGGAAGAGAATTGTGAGCCTGTGGTATGGGGTGACTTGAAGATTGTATCAATGACCCCGTTTGTTAGACTAGCGAGGTGACGTAACCGATTAACCAATGTTTTCACTTCAATCATATTATTTAATAAACTCTTATGTGATCAACAGTATCTAGCTTTTCACTTCAATCATGTGATCAATGAACTCTTCTGTGATCAATATTATCTAGTGCAACAATTTGGAGAAAAAAAATCTCAGATTTAAAGAGATACCAATGCCTAACTAGATAGGTTGGGATCTTTCTTGGTCAGGGCTTTCTTCTTGAAGTCGGTGCCTACCTCCATCTCTCTCTCTGTCTCTCTCTCTGTCTGTCTCTCTGTCTGTCTCTCTGCCCCCCCCCTCTCTCTCTCTTTCTCTCTCTCTCTCTCTCGGACAGGTTGCAAGGCAGGTCTTTCGATCATAACACCTTTCTTCTATTAAAGTTTAAACATTTCATTTTCTCTCTCCTCTCTTTCTCTCTCTCTCTCTCTCTCTCTTCTCTCTCTCTCTCTCTCTCTCTCTCTCTCTCTCTCTCTCTCTCTCTCTCTCTCTCTCTCTCTTCTCGCAGCCTTACCGTACCCGGTTCTACAAAGAGCCAGGCATCCATTTAGAGCTGGGTGGATTGGAAAGTGTTGCGCGCTGTTTCGTTCTTTGCTATAACCGTGTTAAACAGCCTGAAGAAAGAGCAAACTGGTTTAAGTTAATGAAGGCTAAGTAGAGAAGCTCTTGTCAGGGAAGGTAGACAGGTCTGTTTTTAATTACATAGGCTGATTGACGAGGGGGCTTTTTAAAGACTGCTGGGGGTTAGGCTTGGAATAGGGGTGGGCGGGGTGTGCGGGGGGTGGATGTGTTATGGGGCGGGAGGGTTACGTTTTAGGGTGTGGTGGACGCCCGGCGGAAGAGTTGGGGGGAGGGGAGTGGATGATGGAGATGTTAGTGTGTGCTTTTAACAAACTTGTGTTTCTAATTGAAGTGCGGTTGAAAATTTTGTACGAGTGCTGGAGTTTATTGGATTTTGCGGAGACTTTCCATAATTGACGAACAATGTGTGTTTTTTTTAAAAAGAGTTGTGGAGTTAAGCTTAGTACTGGGTAGCTGAGAAGAGGTAGGGGATAGGGGGAGGGCTGGTGCTTGGGTTAGGGTTACGATGTGGGCACAGAGTGTGAATGTGGGAGAGGGGGTGAGTGTTTGTGTGGGTGTGTGTGTGTGTGTGTGTGTGTGTGTGTGTGTGTGTGTGTTTATGTGCGGGGTTATCTTTTAATTCCCTTTCTATATTTTTCTTCTCTGAAAGTCAGATTTTTTCAGTCCAATCCAGAATCAAAAGCCCTGATTAATGAAAGATCTAGCAACCTGACCGCTGTAATAAGACCTGTGAGAGGCTAACGTTTCCTAAGAGTATGCAGTAGCCTTTCAGTTTGCATTTAGGTTCAAGCAAACAGCCTTTCTTTTCCTTCTTGGGGAGGTATTTGGGTGGGTTTGGGGTTATTCACTGTTTAGTAGCGAGTGAATACGAGATTCCCGAAGAGCGGATTGTATGGCATGAATGAACTGGGGGGGGGGGGGGGGGGGGAGGAGGAGGAGGAGGAGGAGGGGGCGGTATCAAAAGTTTGGCTTGTGGGTTTTCAAAGCGTTCGTATTTTATTTGTATGCAATAAATTGTCGGGCAGTGAATAACGGCTGTGCTTGAACCAGGCAATGTGCTAGCGGCTGTGTAGGCACAACTTTGGGATGAGAGTATAAACCGAGGGCTAGTCTGTGGACGCACGTATTCCATCGCACCGACTTTAAAGATCCTGACGCTCATGTTATGGACGGGCGAGTGCCAGCTACACAAACACCCAGCATGCACTAGGGCCCTTCTCCCCATCCCCGTTCGCTCAAGATTGTGCTCAGTGGTCTGGGCGTCAGACGGCGCGCCTAAGGCTGCAAGTGGGCGCCTCAGGCGGCTTGAGTTAGATCCTATATCGGCCAGCGCCTTGAGCAGCTCTTGAGCTGGAAAAGCGATACATAAGTGTGGCGGAAAGGGAGGTGACTGGTTCAAGCTTGGGAGAGAGGTTGTCTACGCTCCTGCTGTGCAGAATCCTTGGGAGTGTCCATTTGGGTTATGCAGGACAAGGCGACACGACATTTGTTCTCCCAGGCTGACCACTAGTCTTCTGCTTTTGGTGGTGAGCAGGACTACATTGTCGGCAGGCATTTTATGCAAGTCAGTGGCAGTGACTTTGCATAGAGTGTCGTGGCACTAGTAACCGGCAACCCGGTTTACTAACAACACGCTTCACCGCCTTGCAGGGCAAATATTTTTTATGTCCCTCTTACGAGGGATAAATAGAAAATAACAGCTCGGGTCGGACCGTGTTCTCCAGGTTGTGGCCGAGAGGCGGGAGTCACATACTCCACTTGGCTACAAGTGGTGCACAACGACCGGGAATAGGATGATGTTTTTCACTGTCATGAGGACATGGTTCGATTTGAGCCGTGGGATCTGTGGCGGAAAGGGGGCGACTGGTTGAAGCTAGCCTAGGGTGGCTCCTGCGTGCAGAATCCTTTGGTGTGGCCATTGCGTTATGCAGGACAAGGCGACACGACATTTGTTCTTCTCGGCTGACCATTTGTCTTTTGCTTTTGGTGGTGAGCAGGACTACATTGTCAGCAGGCATTGTATGCAAGTCAGTGACAGTGGCTTGTGTGGAGTGTCGTGGCACAAGTAGCCGACAACCCTGTTTACTAGCAACACGCTTCACCGCCTTGCAAAGCAAATATTTGTATGTCCCTCTTACGAGGAATAAATAGAAAATAACAGCTCGGGTTGAACCGTGTTCTCAAGGTTGTGGCCGAGAGACGGGAGTCACATACTCCACTCGGCTACATAAGAACGATTAAACAACTAAACATAAATACAACGTAAAGACTACTTTAGTTTGTGGGTTGTCAAAGACGTGGTTAATTTACCTGTAATATAACTATTCTTATGTAGATATAGCTATCTTATGTAGATAGGCAGTACAGCCTGTCTACAGCGGGTGTTTTCTATCAAAAATATACATTTTATTTTGTGCAACAGTACAAGCAAAGCAAATCGTTGTGAGAGCTAATGCACGCCCGATCTGAAAAGAAGGATATTTCGATATGGCAGGCATTGAATAAGAAAGAAAGCTGCAGTCACATAGACTGATCGCTTAACATTAGATCTCATATCAACGTCAGTCCATACAGACCTGTGTGTAAGTCAACAGCTGATAATAAAGAGAAGAAATTCTAAGGCACAATAACTATACAAAAGACGCATACACAGACACGGTCGGTGTGCAGACGGTGATAAGTAAATATTGCCTTATTTACAATAACAACTGCAAGGTTTGTGATTATATTATAGGGTATGTGCTGAACAGAACACAATATAGCAGAGCAGAACAGTCAATACAGCAGAGCAGAACAGTAACCGAAAACATTTATTTAACATTTTTAATGCGAGGGTAATGGTGCGTACAACTGTGGGTGTTACCTTACAATGAATAATGGAAAGTTAAGGTTGTTGTCTTTAATTTAAAGGGTATATGATTCTCTGTTTAGCAGACCAGAACAAAAAAGAAATATATTGTTTTGCCATTTTAACCTGCAAAGGTTAAAGTGCATGCAACTATCCTATCTTATCCCTTAACTCGAAAGTCGTTGGGGCACCAAAGATGATCGTTTAACCAGCGTACTCCATCTTTCTTTGTCCTCAGCAACCCTCATGACTTCGCTCAGTGTCAAGCCAGTCCATTCTGGAATGTTGTCCTACCTCCTCTTTTTCTCTCTGCCTTCTGCCTTCTTGCACCATGCAGGATGGTTTTTGCAAGGCCTGATGCTCTGGTGACGTGATCACACCATCGGAGTTTCCGTTTCTTCACCACTGTGAGCATGTCATCGTATTTTTCGTTGTAGATCTGCTGTGAGTATCTATGTTTCGCAAGCGTTTATCAAAATGGAGATGACAAGGGAGCGCAGCAACATGCAACTGGACGTTATAAAATGAGAAGAGGACATAAAACAAGAAATGGAGATGAAAGGCAGCAAACATCGTTGTCAAAAATGTTGAGTTTTGCGGTTTGTTTTTGAATGAAATGGTTCGTGGATCTGTGCCTAATTAACATTACATTTAACAGAACAACAGTTATTGGGATGATGCCGTGTACAAATAATTAATAATAATAATAATAATAATAATAATAATAATAATAATAATAATTATTATTATTATTATTATTATTATTATTATTATTATTATTATTATTAGGTGGACTTATATATAGCGTGGTACCACACCCCAAGCATGGGCTCGCCACGCTTTACAATGCATGCACTAAAAAAGCAATAGTATTAAAACAAAATAAAATATGTAAAACAAAAACATGCCTAGTAAAAACTGCTAAAGAAGAAGTATGTACATTAATTAACAGTACACCCACAGACACACACAGACACAACACACAGACGCACGAGCGCCTGGCCAAAGTACATGTCCACAATAAAAACATTTATTATCACATCATTTAACAAAGCGATACAACTAATCACATTACATACCCATTAAACAACATAAGATTGTAAACATTTTTTAAAAACAGTAAAAATACAATAGAAAGACATGAATCACAACATTAAAAGGACTAGACTCAACTACAACAGATACATTTCACTAAACGAGTAGTATAAATTAATAAGAACTTGTACGACATTGGTAACTACCCCTTATATAAAATTTGCGGGTGTTTGTTTACAAGATGAAAAGCTCTGGTTAGGGCTGCGTTATTGATGGATGGATAATTAAAGTGTACGTCTCAGAGCCGTGGGGCCTTTAAAGAGACCAAAAGTGACAATGTTAAAAATACTGAAAATACCAGTAATATACACAAAGCTTTGGTTCATGGTTTGGTTTGGGTTATGGGTTGATCTGTGTGTGGGGAAGGGGGGAAGGGGTCAGGAAGGGGCGTGTTGCATGTGCGTGTGGGTGGTTGCGTGTGTGTGTGTGTTTGGGTAAATATGTGTTTTGTGCTTTGTGTGTGTGTGTGGCTTTGTGAGTGTGTGTGTGTGTCCGTTAGTGTGCGAGTGGGAATATTATATTGTGTGTCTATTTAAGTTTTATCTATTATATATGACTACATGTTCACATTGTATCAATGCAAGCTTGAAAGTGTGTGTTGTTTGTGTGCGTGACTGTTGTGAATGTTGTAACTGTAGGCAAACGTCAACAATGCCAGAAGTCAAAACAAACTTTTTGGAGAGCGCGGTAGGAGGTAAGAGGTAAGAGGTAGGAGGTAAGAGGTAAGAGGGAGGACTCAACGTACGTGCGGTGACGGAGTGGGGGTGATGGAGGTGGTGGTGGTGGTGGTGATGGTGGAGGTGGTGTTGGTGGTGGGGCAAAGCGGAAGTCTCTGCATTTGGGCTGGGACAGGGGGTGAGAGGGTGGGGGTGGAGAGGCCTTTCTCTGGCAATGAATGATGTTTTGTGTGTGAAATAGACGTGGGGAGGTGAAGACATGCATGAGGCTCCAGCCGCTGTGAATTGTGTTGTTTGCCGTCTGGCCCTTCACTTATAATATTATTGTGCCTCTGTGCCTCTGTGCCTCGTGAACTGAGCTGTCAGTCCCCAGGGTCCTTAGCCGTGCTTTACCTTAACAGTTTAACCTTTAGATGCTAGTTGTTAAGATATAAAAACATTTAAGTCATAAGACGTTACGACATGTACTTAGGTAAAACGTTATTACAATTCTGGGGTATTAGGTATGGGTGTGTACGTGCGTGTGGGTACTGTGTGTTTGTGCGTATGTGTGTGCGTGTGTGCTTGGTTGTCTGTTTGTGTGTGTGTGTATGTGACTGCCTTGCTATTTTTGTATTGAGTGTATGTGGCTGCTTGCGTGCGTGTGTGTGTGTGTGCGTGTGTGTGTGTGTGGCTAGGTAGAAACGCCTTTATTCTGACATGCACTTGAACCTCTACGTACTTTCTTTTGACGGCCCCGTTATTTTGACGTCAAAACAGTGTTCCGTTAGGTATAGGGGTTAGTATAGGGCTGTGTTAGGCTTAGGTTAAGGGTTAGGGTTAGGGATAGCTTCAAAAAATGGACAAATGTGTAAAAATGTCAAAGTAACGTATGTAGAGTTTCAAAAGTCATCACGTCATTGCATTTTTTTTATTTACGTAATGGCGTTTATAGTTATGTCACTGCATTGACAAAACGTTGCTGTACGACGTTAGTAGCGTGTTGAAATTACCGTAGTAACGTTTCGAAATGACGATAGCAGCATGTTGAAATGACCACAGTACTGTGTTGAAGTGAGCGTCAGTGTATGTTAAACAACTTTGCATTTTGTACAACTACGCTATTATCGTGGTTTGTAAAGTTGTCAAACTGTGTTGACTGCGTTAACGTAACTAGCTGCCCGTGTGTGTTGCAGAGCGTGCTGGGTGGATACCTGTGCAGGGCAGATAGTATTTTGAAGGCAGCGGTGCCAGACTTGCTGCTACACGGCTGACGGAGGATGTAACTGTGAGCACAAGGTGAGTCCTCTCTGTTCGGCACTCTTTGCATTTTTTCACCGTGAGTCGCCGCGAACCACGAGCCTTGCGAAAAACACATCTCGTTGTTTGTGTGTAATGCGTTTCCTGTGATACTTTTTGTGTCTACATTTCATCATCCCCCTCTTGTTGTTGTTGTTGTTGTTGTTGTTGTTGTTGTTGTTGTTGTTGTTGTTGTTGTTGTTGTTGTTGTTGTTGTTGTTCTTCTTCTTCTTCTTCTTCTTCTTCTTCTTCCCCCGTTGGGGGGCCGGGGGTTTCTGTATAAATAGTATCCCCCTTTGTGGAAATGTTGTGCTTTAAGTGACCACTGTTTCTGCCTTTCTCATGTATTCTTTCTCGTTCCTACTCTGTTCTATCAATAATCTACTATCTTCTTCGCTAGACCAACCACTTGCCTTTTTCTCTCCCCAAACTCCTCTTTTTTGTCTGGGCCAGCTTGGGTCAGCTTGGGGATATTGGACGCTTTCTGTCAAATGGTCACTAGGGCTTTCTATGGTATTATTATTTAGCAATGTATCTATTATATATTATATATTGTTTTGTTAATATGTTATTATGATGTTTATCTTCTATTTTGTTTTTATAAATGGGTGAGAGGAAGCATCGATAGAGTAGAGTATAGCCTCAGCGTCTCCTGTATTAGATGCCTTTATTGTAAAGTGACCGGCTGGTGGAGTGCCTTCAGTGTTACCATTACAGTTGTTTCAGCAGATCAGGAGTGAATCCCCTTTCAACAAAGTTGTGGTCCTGATTCGGCTCTTTGCAGTCTGCTGGACCCTATAAACAATGGCTAATTAACTCACTAACGTCTTCTTCTTCTTTTTCTTGTTCTTCTTCACTGTACCAGTGAAAGATCATTTTAAAATCTCCTACCTTGTGTGGTGTTCAGCCTATTTGCAACTGAAGTTTTATAACTTAGTTTTATTAGTACAACTTATGTTAATCTGATGAATAAAAATTTATACAACTACGACAATTATAACTTACCTCCGTATACAAACCTTTTTATGTAGTCTCTCCTTTGTGTAATCTAATATATATAAATATATAAATATATATATATATATATATATATATATATATATATATATATATATATATATATATATATATATATATATATTTATATATATATATATATATATATATATTTATATATATATATATATATATATATATATATATATATATATTTATTTATTTATTTATACTCTCAAAAGTATTAACTATAAATGGAAAATTTTATTTCAATTATCTGTACATTATATAAATTGTTATCTCGGTCAAATGAAATTATCTATAAATTTATTATACGGTTGTATGTACGTTCGTAGTAAGAGAGAAATGGAAGACATTGGTGTGTGTACGTGAATAACCGCACAACTGGGGATTTTTTCCCATATAAACTTGGTAACAAATGGAATAGTTGAAAAATATGGGCAAAAATCTTCCCCATTATAAAACCATGTTTTGCACTCAAAAACTGTAGAGCACAATCGTAAATATCGAGAAATCGCATCTTCCCCAATTTTCGAAAAATATGATAGACAAGTGTGTGAATTATACACACCTGTGTAGTAAGGTACCCTACGAACAAAATCAAGTTTGCAGGGCAGATTACCGACCAATCCTATCCGTCATTGATTAACTACTTAAATTTATCAAATACAACATTTTATTTGTAAATATCACTGACAAAAAGACCATTCTCCAACTGTACTTTGTTTGGGTAAAATTCCCGATTGATCGGCTTAATGTATGTGTGTGTGAGGGGGGGGGGGCGGAGGAGGGTTGTGTTTGTGTGTGTGTGTGTGTGTGTGTGTGTGTATAGATGCTAAGGGTAACGTTGAACGTGTGTACATGTATAATTGTTGGAAAAATGTAGTTTTAGTACTGGTTGTATCTATCCTATCCTATACCGTAACTCGAAGATCGTTGGGGCACCAAAATTAGCGTACTCCATCTTTTTCTATCCTCAGCAACCCTCATGGTTTCGCTCAGTGCCAAGCTAGTCCATTCTCGAATGTTGTCCTCCCACCTCTTTTTCTGTCTCCCTCTTCTTCTGCCTTCTTGCACCGCGCCTTGCAGGGTGGTCTTTGTAAGACCTGATGCTCTGGTGACGTAGCCATACCATCGGAGTTTCCGTTTCTTCACCACTGTGAGCATAATTATCATCGTGTTGTCCAATGGCTTGTGTCGGACTTCGTAGTTGGTGATGTGCTGTGTATAGGAAATGCCCAGAAGTCTTCTGTAGGACCTCACTCCATGCTTTGTATTCTTCGTTGTAGATCTGCAGTGATGGTCCATGTTTCGCAAGCGTATAGGAAGATGGAGAGACAGGACCATCAGTCTACATTCCAAGGTAAGGCTGCTGCGCTCCCTGACTGGTTAAATAGTGACTTTATATTATATATTATTGCTATGTGTCTTAAAACTTTCTCTTTTCTTTTTCTCTTATAAGCTGAGTCTATGCAGTGTGCCGTATGGATTCTCCATTGTGGGTAATAGAGATTTATTGACTTCAACTGACTTGACTTCGGGGCGACCCCCATACCCACCCCGCTCCACAATCCCACCCCATGGGGGTGCCTGGAGTTTCAGTATAAATAGTATCCCCGCTTTCTGGAAATTTAGTGCTTTAAATTCCCGCTGTCGCTGTCTTTCTCCTTGTGGGGCCGGGTAGCTCAGTTGGTAAGAGCGTCTTGCTAGTAACCGAAAGGTCGCTGGTTCGAATCCCGGATTGGTCAACGTGTGATCATATTATTTTCCCCTTTACCAACAACTGGCCCGCTGGTGTCAGTATAAATCGGTCCAGTAGTCACCTATATGCGAAAGTGTCGTGTGACTATAATCTACAAACAACAACAACAACTTTCTCCTTTGTTCTTTCTCATTCCTACTCTGTTCTATCAATCTACTATACTATCTTCTTCTTCGCTAGACCTGTCTCCTACCTTTTTTCTTGAACACTCTTCTGGGACAAGCCTCCTCATTTGTGTGTGAGGTCTGTTGGATCAGCTTGGGAATATTGGACGCTTTCTGCCAGGTGGTCACTGGGGCTTCCTATGATGTTGTTTGGCAGTGTGGGCAGTTTATATGTAGGCCTACGTGTTTTGTTGTTGTTTTATGGCGATGTTTGTGTTCTGTTTTGTTTTTTTGTGGTCGGGGGATCAATGGGTTGGAGTTTCGCCTTGGCGTTCCCTGCGTGGGATGTCTTTGTTGTGGGGTGGCTGGCTGGTGGAGTGCCTTCGGTGTTGCCGCTGAGGTTGTTTCGGCAGATCTGTTGTGCGGGTCGGGGGTGGGTTCTCTTTCGGCGAAGTTGTGGTCTTGATTTCGTGGTCCTGATTCGGCTCTTTGCAGTCCGCTGGACCCTGTAAACAATAAATAACTAACTAACTAACCACAATCCCATCTCATTGTTATCCTATCTTCTACTTCTCCTCCTCCTACTACTTCTTGCTTTCTTTTTCTTCTTCTTCTACTTCTTCTGCTTCTATTTCTTCTATTCCTACTTCTTCTTCTATTCCCATTCCTCTTCATCCTCCTCTTCTATTTCAAACTTTCTATTTTTGAAAAGACTGACAATACATTTTGGTGTACTTAGTCTAGTCATTTGTTGTAACCCAAACTATCACTCCATTTCCACCTCTCAAGGCGAGGCACCTACTATTGGAATGCTACACTCTTGTTGTAACCTAAAGTAACATCTCCCAAATATTTCCACATTTGCGTTTTGAAATGATCTATCATTAGGAAAAAGCGCTATATAAATACCATTATTATTATTATTATTATTATTATTATTATTATTATTATTATTATTATTATTATTATTATTATTATTATTATTATTATTATTATTATTATTAAAATTATTATTATTATTATTAAATAATTGTGTTATTTGGTTGGTTTTTTGTTGTTGTTTTTAAAAGTAACCGGCCTTGTACTTTAAGTGGCGGTGTTATACGCCAATGGTCAATTCAGCCCCAAGGCTTGAATCTTGTGTAACTCGAATTCCTTACTCACGCAACCGGTTGAGCAAGGCAACGAGACTCGTCGTTATCAAGTTTCCCAACATTATTCCGCAAAAGACGCAGACGGCAATCAACAACTGCAATCAAAATCTCTTTCCCAAAAACAGCATCCAGACGAATGAATGAATGAATGAACATTGAGGTTTAACGTCTACACCCACCATTGGCGATATGGCAGACGGGGATAACTATCCCAGGGAAAGAGGGGTAGGGACCTGAATCAACACTGAACCATCAGAGCAATTAATCATAATGCTAAAATTGACAGTGAAAATGGCCACATTTTATATCGCCCACCACGGAATTCGAACCTGGGTCCTCGGTGTGCCAGACGAACGCTCTACCAGCATCCAGACACGCAGACAGCGCTTCTTATAGTATATATATCAACTATGTCGAAATATACAGACCTTCCAAGAATGACGCAATCAACGACCAATCAAAATCTCTTTCCGAAAACCCCATCCAGAAACGCAGAATCAACTATGTCGAAATATACAGACCTTCTAAGAATGACGCACCGAATCAACAACCGATGCAAATAAAACACGTCACCGGAATTATAGAATATTCCACAGTTGTCGAAAATGTGATCATCTATTTCTAGAATTATTTCGAGTCTTCCGTCGGCGATAACCAAGTAATTCCAGAACTTTCTTAATACTTCTACAACAATATCCACCGACGAAAGCAAACAAACATGACGCAAGGGTTTTGTAGCAACAGCATACAACCTAATCAAAGGGAAATAAACGCTATCATTGCACACTTGGTGCCTAAACAAAATAGTAATACTTACCGTGCGCGTCCCAATGGTAACAATCAGTTTAACTTTCGTTTGATTATTAACTGTAAAGGTATTGGTAATGTCAATATGGAATACACAATACCACAATCCTTTTTTTATTTTAAATTTTGTGTGTCCCAATAAACATTTACAAGGAGATTTTTCGTTCCTATTCTATCCTATCCCGTAACTCGAATCAGCATATTCCATCTTTTTCTGTCCTGGAATTGGTCAGTCACATAGTAAAATTGTAACAGTAATTGACTGTAGTGCTAGCACAGTTTACTAAGGGAGGGGAGTGGGGGAGGGGGGGATTGTGCGGGTGTAGTGTCAGTCATTTGGCCGCCTATCTCAAGCAACGTGTCGTTCTTCTTTGGCGGTCCTTGTGAGGCGGCTTTCAGTCGTCCTGGAGCTGATGTCCTGAGGAAAAAGAGGGCTGCATGCACAACTGTGACCACTGGGACCTGTCTTGTTTAGTGTTCTGTCGTCTTGTTTAGTGTTCTGTCGTCTTGTTTAGTGTTCTGTCCTTGTTTAGTGTTCTGTCGTCTTGTTTAGTGTTCTTCGTCGTGTCCGGGCCTGTCTTGTTTAGTGTTCTGTCGTCTTGTTTAGTGTTCTGTCGTCTTGTTTAGTGTTCTGTCGTCTTGTTTAGTGTTCTGTCGTCGTGTCCGGACCGAGAATACCACTGGTAGCAAACGACCCCGAGGTGGCCATTTTGCTTTGGTGCAAGCATATTTGGTAAAACATGTATATATTTTATTTTATGAATGGAATAAAATGAAATATCAGTTAAGAAAGTATGATTTTGTAAGCATGTAAATAAATAATATACATAGTTAAGAATTATTTTTCAACGTTCGTGAAGAGAAGTAATTTATACATGACAAGTTTGGATTCTTTTCTAGCGTTGTAAAAAAAAGAGTAAAATATAAACGAAATTATTTTTGTGTCGATGATTTAGAAGATATATATGTAATTTATACATGAAATTTCGTCAGTTGTTCTCAATAGTTATAAAGGGAAATAATTTAGGTAAGTTCGTTCCTTTCAATTATGACAAAGGGAGGTAATTTGTGACTGAGCTTGTTAATGGATAGAACAGAGAATACAATACAATACAAGATTATTGCTTTAGGTCCAGCGGACTCTTCCGAGCCAAATCAGGACCAAGAACAGAGAAGGGTAGTAACATGCAATAAAATGGTGCAGAGTACGTGGGTATTTTTCCTATAATTATCGTTTGGTTAATAATGCTACAATTTACTCTTATGTATGTCTTGGTATACTGGTATTGGCGTCTGTACCATCCTTGTCGTGCATGTCGTGGCGTGGCCTTGACCTAACCACGCGGAAGCCCTCTGTACAACATGGCACCTCAACTGACTTGAGCGTCTGAGGGACCACGCTAGTCGCTGATTGCCATCCAGAGGGACTCAAAGTTACAAACTCCGTAACGGAAGAGTTCTATTTCTTATCCTCTTATAAATTTACACAAAAATGAATGATTAAAAAATGATACTGTTACCAGTTATATAGAGCCACATGTATAGTTAGTTAAGGAAGAGTGATATTTTCCTTTGGAGAGAGAGAGAGAGAGAGAGAGAGAGAGAGAATTGTAGGCCATTGGAATGATTATGTTGATGTAAAGAGAACTGACACACGCACTCTTTACGTCACAAAGGGGTCCTTACCTCGTAATCCTAATGGTCTTATCTCTCTCATCACGCACCCAACCCATCCCCATTCTACACACACATACACACATACATACACACACACACACACACACACACGCATACACACACTCACACACACACACACACACACACGCACACACACACACACATCTATCCTTGACTGCCAGAGAAGACGATGGAAACATGAGGTAGATGGGAAAAAAGAGAAAGACAAAAAGATTGAACTTGGAACTTTGGATGGTTTAATAGGATAAAGATTTTAGGCTCTAAAGATCAGTCTTACAGCCTGTCCGAGAGAGAGAGAGAGAGAGAGAGAGAGAGAGAGAGAGGGAGAGAGAGAGAGAGAGAAACAGACAGACAGACAGAAATACCTGATGGAGTGAGGGAGAGGTTAAGGTGGAGTATGGGGTGGGTGTAGAGGGACATTGCATGACGGGAAAATCGTTTTCCTCTACCAATGATTTACTTACCGTTTTTGCCCATCGACACACACACAAAACAAGAACAACAACAACAACGAAAAATAAACAAAAAAAAAACACACACACATATACGCGAACACACCTGTTAGAGTGACGGTCACAGACACGCTCTCATGAACACTGCATCATCAAGCTGTTATCCTAACATCTCAATTGATTTTTCACACTTGCCAGAGAGAGGAGAGAGAGAGAGAGAGAGAGAGAGAGAGAGAGAGAGAGAGAGTAGTGTATGTGTGTGTGTGTATGTGTGTGTGTGTATGTGTGTGTGTGTGTGTTCCTTCTTCTTCCCTTTCCCTCTTCCCCCACCGCTTTGCCAATATCCTAGGCTCCACCTCCACCTCCCGACCCAAACCCCTAATTAGTTAGCTGTACCGGTGAACACGACCAGTGGGGATAGAAGTGCTCCAGAAATGTGCAAAATATCTTTGACTTGTCCGACCGACTTATGAGGGCAGGGGAAACAACCCCTTTTCCCTTGAACTTTCGTGTTGTCAATTATTATTACACTCATACCGATTTCGGCTTGGGTTACAAATACATTTGATGTGTGTGTGTGTGTGTGTGCGCGCGCGCACGCGTGTGTGTGTTACAATATCCAGCTATCCCCTCGATCTTATCCGTAAATAGTTTGCTCCCAAACGGGCAATGACCGATGCTCAAGTCGGCATTGCATTTTGTGAATCCCGACTAAGTCGGTATGCATAGTTAGGGAAAAAGTAGTGGAGTATATTCCCAGTATTATATCCAGAAATTCAACCCTTTTGTGGTTAACCTATTACTAAAGAGGGCGTATATCTGGACTATTACATAAGGCAATTCATTAGGTTACATACTATATAATAGTCCAGAAATACTCCCCTTTTGTGGGTAACCTATAACTAAAGAGGGAGTATATCTGGACAATTACATAAGACAATTCATTAGGTTACATACTATATAATAGTCCAGAAATACTCCCCTTTTAGTCATAGCTTCTGAACAAAAGGGGAGTATATGTGGGCTATTATATAACACAGTTGAAAAGGTTACATACCAACATTTCGCCGTGTTCAACACCCTGCTAGGTAAAAAGGGTCTTCTTTTGGGGACTCTGCATGAGAGAGAAGAGGCATGGAATGAGGGGGAATACTGTAAGCAGAGTGAGTGGAATTGAATATATTGGAATCACCGTTCATCGACTTTTAAATTGGAGGGGAGGCCAACATTGTGCACACAATGTGTTGTCAAATCCCACATTACCTTACCATTTTGCTGTGCATCTATTGGGAGTAACGTCAGTACTCAAAACCATACAACTCTCCGACCCACCCCACATCAGCCCGGGGAGAGAATAATAGTTTTTTAAAAAGTAAGCACAACATTGTAACGTTTATAAACACGGGCAATGTCCTGCCAATGGACTGGCTTGACGCTGAACAAAGCCATGAGGATTGCTGAGGTCAGAGAAACATGGAATACGCTGGTTAAATGATCATCCGTAGTGGCCCATCGACTTCTGAGTTAGGGGAGAGGACAGGATAGGACAATGTCCTCAATTCCGTTATTTCCTTCCTGTTTTACTGTAATTCTATTGGGAATCAAACCAATGCTAAAATACAACGGAAAAAAGGACAACATTGTTTGTAATCAATCACAATGCGTCCTTTCCCTGCCATTTTTTCGTGCGTAGAAAACTAACATCCACATTGGCCTCTATCCTATCCTATCCTATCCTATTCTATCCTATCCTATCCCGCAACTCAAAGGTCATTGGGGCACCACGGATGATCGCTTAACCAGCGCACTCCATCTTTCTCTGTTCTCAGCAACCATCGTATATTGGCCTATTAAGAAGTGCTACATCATTGCCTATGTTGTAAATGACAACAACCGTACCGATAGGATGTGTGGTGTCAGGGTGGGTGGGTAGGGTTTGAACGATAGGCTTACCCCAGACACTAATAGTCCTACTAACTGCTTCTGTAGATAGGCTTACCCCAGACACTAATAGTCCTATTTACTGCTTCTGTGGATAGGCTTACCCCAGACACTAATAGTCCTACTGACTGCTTCTGTAGATAGGCTTTCCCCAGACAATAATAGTCCTACTTACTGCTTCTGTAGATAGGCTTACCCCAGACACTAATAGTCCTACTTACTGCTTCTATAGATAAGCTTACAATACTTAAAATGCATGTGCGAATTTTTTTGTTTTTTCTTCATTTGTGTTGGAGTGGCTATGATGTAAGAACGGACTTAAAGGGTGCAGACACTTCATCCGGAAGGGAATGAAAGAGCGGATGGTGGAGGTGGAGTCACAAATGGGGATGGGCTACACATTCTTTATTCTAACCAATATATAATGTATACCAGTTTGGCCACCCGTAACTGGTAACAGTATAGTCTCAAACAGCTTACTCTTATGTGCTGAAGTTACATGATTTAGGGTCGTCTGTTAATGGCCTATCGCAATGTAAACATTGGTTGTACATTGGAATTATATTGAGCGGAATTTATTATATGGTGAATGTACAACATGTATATTTAATGAATATTTCCCAAGGATTGCTTATCGGACCGTGCCAAATGACTTTGGAGCCGTGTTTGTGGTGTAATTTGCGTTACAAGGTTGAGGGGAGTACATCGGTATATTGGCCGTGTGGACGTACGTGGGTGCGTGTGTGTGTGTGTGTGTGTGTGTGTGGGTGGGTGTGTGTGTGTGTGTTGGGGGAGAAGGGTTAGTTGTCTGATTAAGCAACCTTCTTAGGGGTGACCAATAAATCCAAAAGCAAAATCCAACTAACCAAGCAAACATAACCACATTAACTGCAATAACTAATAATATGTAACAGTCATCATCATCATCATCATCATCATCATCATCATCATCCAGCAGATTTGTACTGTGATACCCACGCTATACAAGTCATTATGAGTCCAAGCGCATCTTTCTTTTCAATGTACAAACTTATTAGCTCTGCCTCTGCGTGCACAGATTGTCGGTTTGGGGGCAGGGGGGGGGGAGCTTCACCTTCGTTGTACACGTTCTCCGACTAGTGTCAATAGCGTATACCCTCCCCTACATTGTCTGACGTTAACAGTTAGCGAGGTGATTGTGGGGACTGCGGAGATGTGATCAATGAATGAATAAATCAATGATTTATTAAACGCCTAAATATTTCATCGCCAGAGATCATGATTATCTGGTGATGCCCTGATGAGTTATATCCACAAACTCGCGTTTTTAGCGGCAAGGCAACTTTAGTTTAGGTAAAGTCATTTGCTCGAGAACAAATATGGTATAGACAGCAGCAATGAACTACAGCAATGAGTTTATTGCCAGTTGGTAGAGTTTTATAATGTTGGTTTTAATGTTGTTGTACGTTTTCATTTGTTGTCTAATATCACCAGTGTGTGGACAGACGTGAAATAAAATATATAGCTGCGATATTATTAGATAACTGAACTGAGTTTGTTAAACCTTCCTATCTAGCGACAAGGCAACGTCGGGTAACGTACTCGCGAAGAAATGGTGAAGGCAACGTCAATGAGGTCATATGAATGTGTTTTGAGTGGTAGGCAGGTGAGAGGTATTCATCATACAGTCTGCTGTTGAGGTATTCATCATACAGTCTGTTGTTGAGAGGCCACACATAGATTTGACATCTCTGTAAGGCTCTTTTACCCTTTGGGTGGAGTGGAGAGAGAGAGAGAGAGAGAGAGAGAGAGAGAGAGAGAGAGATAGAGAGAGAGAGAGATGTACAAGGAAATGGAGTTATAGCAATCCGTGGAAAAGAGTGACGACAGGTGGATTAAGAATTTATTTTCCATTAAACCATAAAGACAATTAGAGAGTGATTAGTTTACTTAGTAATAGAGTGACTACCTGTTAATTTATAGAATACAATAGGGAGTGAACAAGCAATGTTTAGATCAGGACATAGCGTGATGGACCATATTTTTACGTACAAGCTATTATTGATTTCTTTCTCTTTAAAAGAAAAAAAGATTGTATTGTGTTTTATTTTAGGGAGGCACTGTGGGTCTAATGGTAGTGCTTCGGCTTGCGGATCTGAAGGTCCCGGGTTCGAGCCCTGGCCGGGCCATTGTGTTGTGTCCCTGGGAAAGACACTTTACTCCTGTCTTCCTACTCCTTCGGATGAGAGTATAAACCGAGGTCTAGTCTGTGTGTCGCATACATTCCATCATAACGGACTTTAAAGATCCTGACGCTCATGTCCTAGACGGGTGAGTGCCGGTAACAAGAACACACCCAGCATGCACTTGGTCCTTCTCCCCCATCCCTGGCTGCCAAGGATTGTTCTCAGTTGTCCGGGCGTCAGACCATGCGCCCAAAGGCTGCGGGTGGGCAACTCGGGCGGTTTGAGTTAGATCCTGTATCGGCCAGCGCCTTGATCCTTAGGCTAAGGCGCCTTACAAATGACGAACATTATTATTATTATTATTATTATTATTATTATTATTATTATTATTATTATTATTATTATTATTTGTTGATTATGAAAAGACTTTTGACCTTGTCAATGGAGCTATGCTTTGGCACTTTGGCAGACATTGTGGTATAAAAGGAAGGCTGATATTAGTTATTGAAGACATGCACAACAGCAAAGCTACTCATGTGTACAGTGGAACTCCCAGCTTTCTCATAATTTTGGTTGTTTTACTGGGGTCCGTCAAGGGGAAAATCTGTCACCTTTGTTGTTCTCGGTGTACCGCAACCATTTAAAATCATTTATTGATAAATCTGGATCCAAACCTGAAACTTTGAATTTTGCATCTCAGGAGGCACAACTAGGTCAAAGAGATATTAATATTTTGTACAAGTTATTTATTTTACTATATGAAGGCGATGCTGTTATGTTTGCTGCATCGCCTGATGCTTTACGGACAACCCCTGATTCAATGTATGATTATTGTCAGCTTTGGACACTTACAGTTAATGTAGCAAAAACAAAGGTTATAATTTTTTGCAGAGGTAAAGTAAGGAATGTCCCAAATTTTCATGTACAATGGTGAGCAAATTGAGGTTACTTTTGACTTTCAGTGTCTAGAAATAAAATTCATTTATAATGGAATCTTAAAGCCAGTTCAGAAAAACATGTATGACCGAGCCATCAAGGCGACGTTTCCTTTGTTCCGCAAAGTTAGAAAACTGACTTTACCTATTGACATGCAAACAGAACTGAATTGATTAAACTGTATTATTGTATGGTTCGGATGTATGATGTCTTCGGTTAACTGACCTGGTAATTAAATTGCAGCTACGTTTGTATACATTTATCTTAAAACTTGAAAAAAGTACACCGACATGTATGGTTTTAGGAGAAGTAGGTAAATTCCCTCTAGATATTTTAGCAAAAACCGTATGTTGAATTTTTGGTTTAAGCTTGCTTTTGAAAGAAATAGTACTAAATTATCTTCTGTGGTTTAAAAGTTTTTGCTGAAGATGTACGAACTGAACTTGTACAAATGTGATTACTTAGACTGTGTCAGGAATTCTCTGGAAAAATGAGGGTTGGGAAATGTTTGGTATGGTCAGTCTCAAGGATCGAATCTTTCTGCTGAAGGATTAAAGAAGAGATAAGAAAAGTCTGCAAGATCAACATGTACAAAACTGGCACTCAGAAATTCACACAAATCATATTATAATTATAGAATGTTTAAAGAAAATTTTGAATTTGAAAAATATTTGACAGTTTTCCATCTAGCTTCAGTTGTAATAACAATTTAGAGGCTTAAATCATAAGCTACCAGTTCAAAAGGGACGGTGTTTTGGAATCTAGAGACCTGACAGAATATTTAATAAATGTACTCTCAATGAGCTAGGAGATGAGTTTCATTTTAATTTTGTATGTCCATAATTTGATGATGACCGAAAAGAACTGCTTAAAAGGTTTTTCTAACTCTAAGGCGATCCAATGCTATTACATTTTTTAAAACTTATTTTCAACAAAGAATAAGACTATTGTGCTGAACCTGGCTGGGTTTAAGAAAATAATGGATTGCTTTAGAACGTAATGGAATAGTTTATACGAGTTGTAATAATAATAATAATAGTAATAATAGTGATTAATTTCAATCAGTAATGGCAAGTTTCAGGCATCCGCAGGTACCTCACCACTGATGCAACTAAGACTTTTCGTGCTCTCGCGACTGGACTATGGAAAGTAGTCTACTTGCGGGAGCCCACATTTCCTTACAAAGAAACTTCAAAAAGTTCAAAATTCAGCAGCACGCTTGATTTTAGGATCACAAAGACGTCAACATATTACCCCCCCCCCCCTTCTCAAAGAACTCCATTGGCTCAAAGTGTCTGCAAGGATACAATATAAGGTTGCATGCATGTGCTACAATGCACTATCAAACAACACCCCTCGGTATCTGTCAGACCTCCTCCATATCTACACACCTTCAAGATCTCTCCGCTCTGGTCAATGACACCATGAAACTAAAACCTCAAGCATTTAAAAACAAATCATGTGGTGAGAGATCATTTTCTTTTCAAGGACCATTGATATGGAATAGCCTCCCAGCCGATGTAGGCCATGCGAAATCCTATAAATCTTTTTAGAAAAAGTTGAAGACATACCTTTTACTGCCACATACAGCTGAAACGCTTTAAAAAAAAAAAAAGAATAAATTGCTGCGTGTGTCTGTGCGGTACACATGGTGTGTGTGGGTGTATATACGAATACGAATACGAATACGAATATTTATTGTCATAAAACCAAAACAAGGTTTACAAGACACAATATATGGTACATTGACGCATGCAATTTGTGTCATTGTGGGTGTATGTGTGCGCTTTGATCTCTGCGAGGAAAAGCGCCTTATAAATAAATAAATTAATAATAATAATAATAATACTTATAATAATAATAATAATAATAATAATAATAATAATAATAATAATAATAATAATAATATAATAATAATAATAATAATAATAAGTGAAATATGTAAAGCACCCCCAAACTATACCAATGTGTACTCCCTCTCATTCTCCTTTCCTTCCCTCAATCTTGCGAGAGCATGCGTGCTATTTGTGATCAGGTTGTGTGGATATAGGTTTTATGTAGTAGGCTTGTGTTGCATCATAATAATGGCTGCATATACTATAGCGAATGTTTATCATGTGCGCTCTAGAATGCGAGTGTGAAAGAGTAACTTTTGTTTTTGTAAAATATGAACATACAAGTTTTGTTGTATTTCATTCTTTCCATTATTAATCTATGTGTTATTTTATTGTAAAATGACCGGCGTGGTGGAGTGACTTAAGTGTTACTATTAGGGTTAGTTCAGCACATCTTTTATGCGGATCGGGGGTGAGTCCTCTTTCAACCAAGTTGTGGTCCTGATCCGGCTCTTTGCAGTCCGCTGGACCCTATAAACAATGACTAAACTAACAAACTAACTAGGTTTTATCTTTATTCGTTTTTATGCCCCAAGGGGTTTTATGGATTAAAGCGCTTTTGACTTGACTTTGGCGAAAGTTTGTGTAAAAGAAACTGTGAAATTTTGTTGTGTGCAGTCGAGAGTGGGTGAGGGGAAGCAGGAGTTTGGAGGGAGTGTATTGAGAGGGAAGAGAGATAGAGAGGGGAGAGTGGGAGAGGGGAGAGTGGGAGAGCGAGGGGCGGGGTAGTGGAGAAGGGAAGGGAAGTCACAGGACACGGTATAGGATTGTTATGTGTGTCTGTAATGCCCTACATTGAATTGAGCGTCAGTGAGAAAGTAAAAGAGAAGAAAGGCCACCGAAAGAGATAGCGAGGTTAAAAGAATAAGGGTTAGCTGTTAAAAAGAAGGCGGGGCCTGTGTTTTGTACAGTTTCCTTTGTGATGCGATCTTTGTCCCGCTTAGAAATTCCTTACACAGACAAAACGGGACGTTGGAGGATAATAACC
This sequence comes from Oncomelania hupensis, assembly GCA_036898135.1. Classification (NCBI taxonomy): domain Eukaryota; kingdom Metazoa; phylum Mollusca; class Gastropoda; order Littorinimorpha; family Pomatiopsidae; genus Oncomelania; species Oncomelania hupensis. Next base: position 986,852 of record CM072520.1, read on the forward strand.
ATAGGAGCCGCGGTGAGGAGGATGAGGATGAAGAGGACGGCATGAACTCCCAAACAATCACATAAACCTTTTCTCATACCTTACTCGCACTCACAGAGAGAGAGAGAGAGAGAGAGAGAGAGAGAGAGAGAGAGAGAGAGAGTGAGAGATAGAGAGAGAGAGAGAAAGAGAGAGAGAGAGAGACAGACTGACAGACAGACACATAGGGGGAGAGGGTGGGGGGAGGCGGTTGTGCGGAGAGAGAGAGGGTGAGGGAGGGAAGTTTGCTGAATACCTGGGGGTGGGGGGGGGAAGGGTTGTATTGTATCGAGTTTAGTGATGGGTTGGGGGTATGCTTTATCATTTAAACGGCAACAAGATAGAAGACGAACGTTTGGAGACGATTGTTTGGGAGGGTTTATTGTGCAATTTGAGTTGCAGTGGGAGGCGAGGAAGGGGTTTCGTTTGTGACGGTATACGATACTGCTACGATACTCAGCCTGCTGTGGGGTCATTAACACAAGAGTCCACTCCTCTTCTTCAGTGATATTATTATAATCAGATGTGTGGTCATGCGTCTTGTATGGAAATATTTGAGTTCATTCCTCTTCTTCGGTGATATTATTATAATCAGATGTGTGATCATGCGTCTTGTATAGAAATATTTGAGTCCATTCCTCTTCTTCAGTGATGTTATTATAATCTGATGTGTGGTCATGCGTCTTGTATAGAAATATTGATGCCTTCTTTACATTTTTATTCATTCATATTGTGATACATGTGTGTGGTATAAGATTGTATGCGTGTGTGTGTGTGTGTGTGTGTGTGTTTGTGTGTGTGTGTGTGCACAGGTGGATTGCAGTGTTAAGAATATTGTTCGTTTCTGTGGGAGTGGGGAAGAAAGTGTGTTCGTTGTCTGTGTTTGAGAGAGAGAGAGAGAGAGAGAGAGAGAGAGAGAGAGAGATTTACTTTTTTCTGTGTGTAGGCGATACGTACGTATGTGTGTGTGTGTGTGAGAGAGAGAGAGAGACACAGGAAAGAGAGAGAGAGAGAGAGAGAGAGAGAGAGAGAGAGAGAGAGAGAGAGAGAGAGAGAGAGAGAGAGAGAGAGAAGAGTACAAGATATAATGACTATGTATTAATGGAGAGAATGCGCTAACCTGTAGTGTTTGAGGAACACAGACAATTGGGGACGTTTGTCTACGCACGCTGCAACATTCTCTGTCTGTCTGTCTGTCTGTATCGTCAAAAGGTAAAGGGTACTGTGAACTACAATGAATATAAAATGACAACCTGTGCATGTCGCACCGCCGTCATTATTACAGAATTCTCTCAACAACAATTTTCACCGCTCGTCTGCGTCTTTTGTGAGGCGAGGAAGCGCGACAGAGCTTGATAACTGATAGTCACAGTCACTAAGGGAGCGTTCTATCACTGTTTACCGTATCTAACACGTAACTGTGGGGGAGAAATAAGGGAGGGGAGGGAAAAGTACAGGGAGAAGATTTGATACTTTATACCATATTAGCTCTATCTATCACGCAACCAAGGTAAGGCTGCTGCGCTCCCTTGTCATTTCCATCTTCCTATATGCTTGCGAAACATGGACCCTCACAGCAGATCTCCAACGAAGAATACAAAGCATGGAGATGAGGTGCTACAGAAGACTTCTGGGCATTTCCTATACCCAGCACATCACCAACGACGAAGTCCGACAGACCATCACACAAGTCATTGGACAACACGATGACCTGCTCACAGTGGTGAAAAAACGGAAACTCCGATGGTATGGCCACGTCACCAGGTCATCAGGTCTTACAAAGACCATCCTGCAAGGCACAGTGCAAGGAGGTAGAAGAAGAGGGAGACCGAAAAAGAGGTGGGAGGACAACATTCGAGAATGGACTGGTTTGACACTGAGCGAAACAATCAGAGTTGCTGAGGACAGGGAAAGATGGAGTACTCTGGGTAAACGATCATCTGTGGTGCCCCTACGACCTCCGAGATATAGGATAGGATAGGATATGATCACGCAACCTTATGGAAAAAGGCTCCATACCCTATCCAATGTCTTGTGTGTATTTTAACATTTTATATTTATTTGGAGAGAGAGACAGAGAGACAACCAGACAGACAAGCAAATTGAGACAAAGATAAAAGAGCGACACAAGAAGTAAAAGGGAAATACGGAAAGAAAAAAAGACGGAGCAAAATGAACAGTCAACAGCCACATGAACCGCCACATGAACAGCCAGTAAAATTAAGAATGGCTCATAAAAATGATATGCACACCAAACAACGAGGGATGTTAGTGGTGGCTTCAGCGCTGTGACTTGTTCAATTGAAAAAAACGCCGTATTTCATGCCTCACTGCCTTTCACAACTCACAGATATTCTGAATAGCACAGCTCCTACCAGGCTTCTAGAGCTGTGTACAAAGATAATACACCCGACAATAGTATTAAATGTCTTTGAGCAAATCCAGGCCTTCGAAGTCGATGTCTTTAACGAAACTTACGCTTTTTGGATTTGACGTAAGTATACTTTGGTGTATTTTATGTTATTAAGAAAACCTTTGATGGTATGAGAAATTACGTCATGGTGCTTGACGTCACAGCAGATCTACAACGAAGAATACAAAGCATGGAGATGAGGTGCTACAGAAGACTTCTGGGCATTTCCTATACCCAGCACATCACCACGACGAAGTCCGACAGACCATCACACAAGCCATTGGACAACACGATGACCTGCTCACAGTGGTGAAAACACGGAAATTCCGATGGTATGGCCACGTCACCAGATCATCAGATCTTGCAAAGACCATCAAGGCACAGTAGGAGAAGAGGGAGACCGAAAAAGAGGTGGGAGGACAACATTCGATAAAGGACTGGTTTGACACTGAGCGAAACAATCAGAGTTGCTGAGGACAGGGAAAGATGGAGTACGCTGGTTAAACGATCATCTGTGGTGCCCCTACGACCTCCTAGTTACGGAACAGGATAGGACTAGGATATGATAGGCTTGACGTCATTTCAACTTTAGAATGTGTTTTACATCAAGAAAAGCACAGACGATCCAAGGACAATGTGAGCGTACTTCTCCATCTTTAAATAATTAAGCCTACGTCATATAGGGGTTAACATCAAACATAACGTCGTAAGTGATTTACGTTAATATAGATTATTTTTGCAGTTGAAAGCCTGTGTGTGACTGCATTCAGATAACGATTGTGTTAAGAAAGTGAAACTGTGTTGGTTTAGGTAAAGCAATGACAGAGAGGGATAACGATTTTGTTAAGAAAGTGAAACATTATGTTGGTTTAGGTAAAACAATGACATAGAGGGGATGGGTACTGCCCCTCACAAAACTGGCCTTGACAAACGAGAGACCATACCGCTTCTCTCCAAAAGCGTACTAAAAACCCGTTACTTCAAACTTTAATACTAGATAGATCTGAAGAGCTACGTGATATTCTGCATATATTATGTGTTCGTTTATGGCTTGATATTTCTGAACAGCGAAAACGAGTTCATTGATGCGCACAGCCAAACACAAATAACAAGGTCTTGCTTGAGGTTTTGGATTTTCGCTTTTCTTTTCCGTTTATTTCTTTCCCCTTTTTCTTCTTGGTTGAACTTGAATTGGAAAGAAAGGCAAGGAGGATCTAGGACAACAGGCCAAAGAGTATAGAGAGAAAGAAATAAAGGACCAGAGATAAGGAGAAAGTTAGAATGGATTTTTTTCCTGTCTTGAAGTTGTGGCTTAGACATACATGTACATGTGCATTTTCTTCTTCTTCTTCTTCTTCTTCTTCTTCTTCTTCATCTCGTCACCTCGAAGACCGTTGGTTTTAGTTGACGTAATAAAATCTTCTTCTTCTTCTTCTTCTTCTTCTTCTTCTTCTTCTTCTTCTTCTTCTTCTTCTTCTTCTTCTTCTTCTTCTTCGTCTTCTTCTTCTTCTCGTCACCTCGAGTGACCTTTAGTTGGCGTAATAAAATCTTCTTCTTCTTCTTCTTCTTCTTCTTCTTCTTCTTCTTCTTCTTCTTCTTCTTCTTCTTCTTCATCTCGTCACCTCGAATGACCTTTAATTTTAGTTGACGTAATAAAATCTTCTTCTTCTTCTTTTTTTTCCTTCCCATCTTTATATGTTAGATTTACTACTTTTGACCTTCTGTTCATCTTGTTCTGCTCCTACAATGCCGTATTATGACTATGAAGCATTGAAAGTAGTGGAAATGTCTGTTCCTGTTGAAATGTGGCTGGCTGTACCGTCAGTGATCTTACTGTACACACCCTTTTCGTCTTCACTGAGCGATCACGCTGCGATATGGCCCTAGAACTTTATATTAGACCCTCTGGCTCTGGGTCATGGGCCCATCCTCGTGTTCCTGCTGCTCTAAGTTCCAACAGTTCTAACTAAAATCTGTTCTCACATATATGAGGGATGGTAGTCGGTTATTTAATAATAATAATAATAATAATAATAATAATAATAATAATAATAATAATAATAATAATAATAATAATAATAATAATAATAATAATTTTATTTGTAAAGCGCACATATCAGACAACATATCTGCTCAAAGCGCATAAAACATCAAAAGACATACAATGCACATACACGTAATAATAGACAAGATAAAGGTATTCCCATAGCCTTGTGGCCGTAGGGGAGCGTGATGTTGGAGATCACACTTATCTTGGGCCAGCGTAATGAGGGTGATGCCCATCTCTCTCCCTCGCTGCTTTACCTTCCCCACCCTTAAGAAAGTAGGTACTCAGTCACAGTTGAGTCAACTGGGGGCGTTGTTATTTGTCGCTTCACATTTTGCGGTCACCCATCCAAGTTCTAACCGCACTGGACGGTGCTTAACTTGCGACACAGTAGCGAGTGCTCCAACCACTGCCCTATCCGACACCCGAAATAGACAACCGTGATTAATACTAAATAATCACAATAACAATGAATTGGATAACACTTTAAAATAATCTCAGGTTTAAAAATAATAAAAATAAATAAATACAATAAAATGTGACAGACAATTAACGCACACACACACACACACACACACACACGCGCGCGCGCGGGAACAAATGAGTAGGAAGGTAAAAGCAAACATCAAACAGATAAAATGCATGGGATAAATGAATGCATAATTAAAAGCATAACAGTTATTTCTATTATTTTCTTTCTTTCTTTTCTCTCTCTCTCTCTCTCTCTCTCTCTCTCTCTCTCTCTCTCTCTCTCTCTCTCTCTCTCTCTCTCTCTCTCTCTTGTATGCATAACAGTTCTCTTGTCGTTGGTATATTTGACTGAATATCGCAGAATGTGAGTGTAAATGATGCGAACAACGATTATAAGATTAAGTTCCCGCCTAAATTCTGTATCCTAGTTGTCAATTAAAAATTGTTCTCTCTCTCTCTCTCTCTCTCTCTCTCTCTCTCTCTCTCTCTCTCTCTCTCTCTATCTCTCTGACACACACACACACACACACTCATACACACACACACACACAATCACATGAAATCAAAAGTAGTTAAATAGAAGGATCAATAGGAGGTTGGGAGCTGGGGAAACGGGGAGGTGGTGAAGAAACGGACGAAGGGGGAGGGGAAGAAAGAAGAAGGAGGAGTAGACTGCAAGGCTATTTATAACAGGAAACTACCCTCAACCTCCCCCCCTGTCCCTGAAAATAGAGACAAGACGTATGTAACAGAACTGTTGCTCAGACGGACTCAGCCACGATAAGGCACATACCTCTCTTTATCACCACACAGTGATCCGTGGAGGGAAGCGTAAGAGTAGAAGATGAAGACGAAGAAGAGGAGGAGAAGAAGAAGAAGAAGAGAAGGAGAAGAAGAAGAAGAAGAAGAGAAGGAGCAGAAAGACAAGGAGGAAAGCAAGGTGAAGAATGAGAAGCAGATGGAAACACACGCGCGCTCACACAGAAGTACCAATGACAACAAAGGCATAACTTTGAAGCGGAAAAAGAAGACGGAAGAAATGGAGAAGAAGAAGACTCAATCAATGAGAGAGAGAGAGAGAGAGAGAGAGAGAGAGAGAGAGAGAGAGAGAGAGAGAGAGAGAGAGACAGACAGACAGAGAGAAAGAGAGAAAGAGAGAGAGACTAACAAACCGACATAACTATTAACAAATGATATGTAATTATGCAAGCATAATTATCAAACTTGACTGCTCTCTTTGTAAAGGTAAGTATCAGAGTGAAGAAAAAAACAAGAGAGAGAAGGCTGGAGACGGGGGGAGGGGGAGGTAGTGGGTGGGGTGAGTACAGCAGGCTATTTAGGGGGTGGGTGGATGAGAGTGGGTGTGTATGAAGGGGTTGAAGAAGGGGGGGGGGGTAGGGATGAAAAAGAAAAATAGCAACCGACCGCCATAGGTAGTGCCAGAACTGTCTAGGTGCCAGTCTATCACACCTGCTTTGGTTGCCATGGTGAGGGTCTGAGTCTCTGACCTCTCTGCCACGATTTCATTCACTCTACCCTCTCCCTCCCTCTCCTCACCTCCCCTTACCACGCTCCACCCCACCCACACACACGGCGGACAACAAAAACCCACCCACACACGTAAACTGATTGGCCGCGAATGAGTGAGGTTGGAAGTAAAATACATGTAGCTTACGTGTGAAATAGTAGTAGTAGTTTACAATAATAGTACAGCTAATATTATTAGTAGTTTACAATAGTACAGTTAACAGTATTAGTAGTTTGCAATAGTACAGTTAATAGTATTAGTAGTTTACAATAGTACAGTTAATAGTATTAGTAGTTTACAATAGTACAGTTAATAGTAAGCTTATTAGTAGTGGACAATAGTACAATAGGATGGAGCAGTAGTCTTGTGATTTAACCCACGCTACAAATGGTTCCTTTTTGCAACTTCCGACTTGGATGGGAAAGTTTATAGTACTTGGTTGCAACCATTGAACGACTCGCGCGCGCACACACACACACGCACATCCACACACACACACACATGATACAAGCGCGCCACGCACTCCAGGCCTCCCACCTGGTCATGGACTGACGGCACTGCTTAAAACCCGTGACGGTAAAGGGCAGCGAGGAAGAAGACATATACAACACAATGCAATACAATACTATAAAACAATACAATACAACACAATACAATGCAATACTATAAAACAATACAATACAATACTATTAAGCAATACAATACAATACTATAAAACCATACAATACTATTAATTAAATTAAACAATACAATACAACACAGTGCAATACAATACTATAAAACAATACAATACAACACCATACAATACAACACAATGCAATACAATACTATAAAACAATACAATACAACACCATACAACGCAATGCAATACAATACTATAAAACAATACAATACAACACAATGCAATACAGTACTATAAAACAAATACCATACAACACAATACAATACAACAAAAGGCAATACAATACTATAAAACAATACAATACAATACTATAAAACAATGCAATACAACACAATGCAATACAGTACTATAAAAACTATAAATACAATACTATACACTGTAATACAACACAATATATTACAATACTATACAATGCCCTGTAATACGATACAATACAATACAATACTATAAAAAACGATACAATACAATACTATACAATGCACTATAATACAACACAATACAATACAATACTATAAAAAAAACAATACAATACAATACTATACAATGCACTATAATACAATACAATACTATAAAACACAACACAATACAACACATCTGTATTATACAAGTTTACCTCAAAGAAGGAATTGACAGAGAAGCGCACATCAGCAGCTTGAATGAGTTAAGAGAGAGCAATGCAATACAACACAATACAATACAACACAACACAACACAATACATCACAACACGTCTTTATTATACACCTCAAAGATCGGCGTTGTATGATAAGAGAGAGCAATACAATACAATACAATACAATACAATACAACACAACACAACACGTCTTTATTATACACCTCAAGGATCAGCCGTGGTATGATAAGAGAGAGCAATACAATACAATACAATACAATACAATACAATACAATACAATACAATACAATACAATACAATACAATACAATACAATACAATACAATACAATACAATACAATACAACACGTCTTTATTATACACCTCAAGGATCAGCCGTGGTATGATAAGAGAGAGCAATACAACTCAACACCAAAGGCTGCAGCTGGGCGCCTTGAGTTTGATCCTGTCTCGATCAGCGCCATGAGCCGCTCTTCAACTGAAAAAAGCGCTGTAATAGGATTGATGAAATAAGCCACTACGTCATTATAATACACATCATTGAAGAAAGTGACAGGAGGTGTTACACGGTTGTTAGTTTTATCAATGGTTGATCCAGCCCCGATGCTTAAATCTTGATAAGTGTAACTCGAATTCGTTTATCCACGCAACCTGTTCACTCAGCAATAAGGCAGGAGTCGTCGTATGAATTTTTCCAACTTTATTCAGCATACATCAACAACTGCATACAAGATCGCTCAATCGCTTTTTTCACTACTCAGACACAGTGCACCATTTATATAGTCTCTCTATAATAGAGAGAAAGTTCGAACATTCCAGCATGACGAAATAACATCCTATCCTATCCTATCCCATAACTCGGAGGTCGTAGGGGCACCACAGATGATCGTTTAACCAGCGTACTCCATCTTTCCATGTCCTCAGCAACCCTGATGGCTTCGCTCAGTGTCAAACCAGTCCATTCTCAAATGTTGTCCTCCCACCTCTTTTTCGGTCTCCCTCTTCTTTCTACCTTCTTGCATTGTGCCTTTTGTCGTGTCTACACACTTGGATACTACGACCAGAAAGCACACACACGACACCTTTCAGGATCGTCTTTGCAAGACCTGTTGATCTGGTGACGTGGCCATACCATTGTCGTTTTTTACCACTGTGAGCAGGTCATCGTGTTGTCCAATGGCTTGTGTGATGGTCTGTCGGACTTCGTCGTTGGTGATGTGCTGGGTATAGGAAATGTCCAAAAGTCTTCTGTAGCACCTCATCTCCATGCTTTGTATTCTTCGTTGGAGATCTGCTGTGAGGGTCCATGTTTCGCAAGCATATAGGAAGATGGAGATGACAAGGGAGCACAGCAGCCTTACCTTGGAATGTAGACTGATGGTCCTGTCTTTCCAAATTGGCTTCAACCTCTCCAGGGCAGCAGTTGTTTGTGCGATCCTGGAGAGGACTTCCTGTCGGGACCCATTGTCTGATACAATGGCTCCTAAATAGTTGAAGCTATGCACTTTGTTGAGGGATTGGCCTTGGACTTGGAATAACAATAACATCCAATCAAAATAAATCGCGTCACGGGAACTATGCACTGTCTTACATCATATAACTTTATTTAGGTTAGAAGAATCTATTAGCCATTAGTAGATTTATCTAGATGCTTCGATCGATAGTAAACAAATAATTCTAGAAAATTCTTCAATGATATGGACCGTTGAAAATTATCAACATTATACAAAGCTTCTTCTAACAACAACGCAAAATCAAATCAAAGGTAAATGCACTCTGTTATTGCCTGCTTTGCAAAACAAAACGATGGGATCTATCGTGCGCGTCTCACACGTAACAAAAGGGCTGATGAACAGGTTGTAGGACAAGAAAGAGCGGTAGGGCACGACTAATCTCCAGGTGCCTCGTCGGTCCTGGGGCCTCAGTTTTGTCCTGTTCTTTTCTTTTCTCACCTTTCCTCTTTCTTTCATCTATCCTGCTCTCACATCTGGCCCACCTCTCTCTCTCTCTCTCTCTCTCTCTCTCTCTCTCTCTCTCTCTCTCTCTCTCGTTCTCTTTATTTCACCCCCTCACAGCACACACTTAAATGCTGACATAAACGTACACACCTACACACATATTAAAACAAAAGAATCTAGCCATCTTAAAACGGCAATACATTTTCTGTTCTTTTCTGTTCACGCAACCACACACGTATACGGGCACTCAACTCCAAAAACACAAACACACAAACACACACACATATATAACCCACTCCACTCCAAACACACATATACACAACCACCTCACCTCCCCCCCACACACACATTCTCTCTCCCTCCCTCCCTCCTTTATGTTTATTTGTAGTGCGTCAGCAGATTGGGGCTAGCGAGAGTCGGTGGGTACAGTGTACCCAGAGCATCAGGCCTTGCAAAAATCATCCTGCAAGGCACGGTGCAAGGAGGCAGAAGAAAAGGGAGACAGAAAAAGAGTTGGGAGGACAACATTTGAGAATGGACTGGTTTGACACTGAACGAAGCCATGAGGATTGCTGAGAGCAGAGAAAGATGGAGTACGCTGGTTAAACGATCATCTGTGGTGCCCCTACGACCTTTGAGTTACGGGATAGGATAGGATAGGATAGGATAGAATAGGATAGGATAGGATAGGATAGGAAATAAGGTTGACCAACCACCCACCACCCATAACTCACCCCACCACCCACACACACTCCCATCGCCTGTCTTCTTTTTTCAACCAACATTTGTGCTGTCTTTATTATTTTATCTCTATCTACGCGCTCTGAGCATGCTATGAAGGTCTGGAGTATCTGCGCTATATAAATGGTGACCATCATCATCATCATCATCATCATCATCATCATCATCATCATTATCATCTGCGCTTGAATTTCACAACAGTTCTTCTGGATCTGGATCTGGATTCCCACCGTAGTTTCTGGTTCGGCGAGTACGTAAAAATGAACCGTCTTTTCTTTCTTTCTTTACATCTTCTTCTCCTCCTTCTCGCTCTTACATGGTCCACATAAACAGCCACAACAGAACAAAAGATTGTTCTCCTCCTCTTCATTCTTCACCCTTCTTCCTCTATTCCTTCCCTCACTACTTCTTCCTCTATTCCTTCCCTCACTACTTCTTCCTCTATTCCTTCCCTCACTACTTCTTCCTCTATTCCTTCCCTCACTACTTCTTCCTCTATTCCTTCCCTCACTACTTCTTCCTCTATTCCTTCCCTCACTACTTCTTCCTCTATTCCTTCCCTCACTACTTCTTCCTCTATTCCTTCCCTCACTACTTCTTCCTCTATTCTGGTCCTGATTTGGCTGGGAAGAGTCCTCTGGACCTAAAGCAATAATCATGTCATGTAATTCCTTCTGTCACTACTTCTTCCTCTATTCCTTCTGTCACTACTTCTTTCTCTTCTTCAAGTCAAGTCAAGAATGTTTATTTACAAAACGACAGTGAACATTTAACGTGTTGCTTGATGAAATGAAATATAGATATACAATTACAACACATGCACGCACACACACGCGTACACACACACACACACACATTTTTGTAAAAACTACATTCTGATGACTGTTGTGAAAAAAACAGGGATTATTTTGACACACTTTTCATGTTCGTGACATTATTTTGACATTTTCAAATTTTTGAACCTATCCCTAACCCTAACCCTAACCCTAACCCCTAACCCTAACCCTAACCCTAACCCTTAACCTAACCATAGGCCTAAAACAGCTCTAACTCAGCAGGGAACTATTTTGACGTCAAAATAGGGCGCCCTTCCAAAAAAGTCAAAAGAAACCATGTGGAGTTCCATGAGTGTGTCACTGTAACGTCGTTTCTACATGCCCACTCGCACACCCACACGCACACCCACACACACACACACACACACACACACACACACACACCCACACACACACACACACACACACACACTATCTGTTCGTCTCTCTGTCCGCCTTTAATATATTGGAAGAAAGTAACGCGGTGTGTTCTAAATACTCTGGTTGCAGCCCCGCACGTCACGGGCTATGTTTAATTGATGCGGTCAATCAACCAGACCACTGGCCAACGTTCGACAGCGCAGTGCTAATCAGTAAATAACAGTGACGCAGAAATTGCTGTCCTTGCCTGGGCACCATCAATGTCCGCAAGCTTGTTAGCCAATACCCAGACTATAAGGTATTAGGCGAGAACTGTACACTACCACGTAGAGTGCGCGCGGTCATTTGAGTGAAGTAGCAGTCACGGAATATCTGGTTGTGTGTTTACGGGTGAGTTAGCGTTCACAAACTTCGATCGGAACTTTTCAGTAGTTGAGGCGGTGTTGGGCTCAGGGTGGTGTGTTAGCGTTGAGGTAGAGCTTTAGTTACCATTGCCGAAGTTACCGTTGCCGAACGAATAGGCGGAAGGGCGGGGAAGGGGGGAGGGGGGAGGGGAAGAAGGGGAGACGAATTAATTATTTATGAGGCTTATCAGGTCATCTGGATTCCTTCGGATGTGGGTATAAACAACTGTGGTACGTGTTGTGCTTGTTGTAATTCCCTTTGAGGTTAGGGTTAGGGTTATGTGTTGTATACCCCCGTTGGGGTGCCGGGGGTTTCAGTATAAATAGTATCCCCACTTTCTGGAAATTTAGTGCTCTACTGTCGCTATCTTTCTCATTTGCTCTTTCTCATTCCTGCTCAGTTCTATCAATCTGCTATATTATATCTTCTTCTTCGCTAGACCAGTCACCTACCTTTTTTCTTCAAAACTCTTCCGAGACAAGACTCCTTATTTGTGTATGAGGTCTGTTGGATCAGCTTGGGAATATTGGACGCTTTCTGCCAGGTGGTCACTAGGGCTTCCTATGATGTTATTATTTAGCAATGTAGGCATTTTATATGTATGTGTTTTGTGGATAATTTATAATATGTTTGTATTCTATTTTGTTTTTGTAAACGGGGGTTTGATAAATTAGAGTACAGCCTCAGCGTCCCCTGCGTGGGATGTCTTTATTGTAAAGTGACTGGCTGGTGGAGAGCTTTCAGTTTTACCACTAGGGTTGTTTCAGCAGATCTTTTATGCGGAGGGGTTGTCTGATCCTGAGTTGGCTCGGAAGAGTCCGCTGGACCTAAAGCAATAATCATGTAATGTAATGTAATGTGTTGTATAAACCGAGGACTGTTCTGTGCACATATGTATTACATCGCACAATGTGTAAAGATCCTGACGCTCATGTCCTCGATGGGTGAGTGCTTGATACATCAACAGGCCCAAGTCAAGTCCAGTCAAACATTATGTTACATTCCATGGAGAATTCATAGAGCATGCATTATAGGTTTTATTCCCTCTTGTCCTTTGTGGCGCTGAACTTGCGGCTGCTGCATTTTCGCAGAAAAGGCAGCCTCAATTCCGTCCGCCAATAACATTTTTTGGTTTAAAATCCCATTCCGATCCACACACCAAAATCTCACTTCAGTGTCGAAAATAAACCCAACCCTCTTGTAATGGTTTATACATGGCCCAGAACACTGGTTGACAGTGGAAAGCACCTTGACCAGTGTGCAAGGTGACGGTGGTGGCGGACAGCTTTCCATCATGAGGAATTGTCAATGGAATGATTACCTCAACACAGTCAACCATCAGCCTGTTGCCAGTTGTGGATGTTGTTAAAACTGTTGGTGCGGTATTCAATATCTTTTTTTACGGCGCAGTGCTACATGTTGTTAAGGGGTGATTTTAAAAAAAAAAGTTTTTTTTATGGGTGATTTGAGAAAGACACAGTTTTGGGATGATTAGTGCTAACTATGTTTTTCGGTTTGATTTGAGAAATGTTATTTCTGGATGATTGGAGAAATGTTATTTATGGGTGATTGGAGAAAGCTTTTGTTTGGCATGATTAGTTGATGGTGTAGAGTTCAATATTTTTTGTATTAGCAGTAGCACAGTGCTCAGTTGTTTATGGGTGATTTGAGAATGGCTGTTTTTTATGGGGGGGAAGGGAGGGGGGTGCGGTGGGCCATGATTTGTGCGACATATTTTGTCCTGGACGATTTGACAAACTTGTGTGCGGTGTTTAATAGTTTTAAAGGGGGAGTGCTAAATATTGTTTATGGGTAAATTTATATGTTATTTAAAAGTTATATATATATATATATATATATAACACTATATATAAGTAGTGTCTATTTGGAAGATATTATACTATTTTATAAATGTTGTGACGTATTATAGATGGGCGTTTTGAGAAAATATTGAGTTTTGGGATGTCTAGTGCAAAATTATATTTTGTGATTGATTTGAGAAACTGCTATGCAAATGTAAAAATGTTGTTTATGGATGATTTGAAAACACATTTAGTTTATGGGTGAGGAGTGCTAAATGTTTTATGGGTGATTTGGGAAACTGCTGTTCCGGGCTAGCATTTTCTTTATGGCAAACTAATGCTAAATATTGTTATGGTGCGGTTATAAAGTGTTGTTTATGGGTGATTTGAGCAAGGTTGGTTGCGCTGTGACGCTTATACCCCAATTTGAACCGTGCTGGTTTGGTTTCCGTTTTGAATTTGGGCTTGTGAGATCCTTAAGCCTGGATTTACGGGTTTCATAGCTTTCATAGATCATCAGCAAGGGTCAGTGGCGTGTCAACACTGACACGGTATCAATATATATGGTAGGAAAACGTGTTGTAATAATAATAAATAATAATAATGGGATTTATATTGCGCACATTTCCAACAAGGTTCATGGCGCGAAGAAAAAGAGCTAAAAGAGCACACACAGCTCTAAAAGAGCACACACAGAACAAACGACAGTACATCAACTGGGACACACGTTAATAGTCTTCAGAGCGCTCTTGGAAATGACTAGTTCAGTAGGGAGTAACATTTGCGAAAAATGTGTGTCTTAAGCTGGGTCTTGAAGGCGGGGTGAGATGAGAGCGATCGGAGCTCGAGGGGAAGATTGTTCCATGCTGAAGGGCCGGTGTACGTGAAGGCTCTTTCGCCAGCGGTGGTAAGTTTGGTTCGAGGAAGTCTGCACAACCGTGTGTCGGCAGCAGATCGGAGGGAGCGAGACGGGGTGTAGAGGTGAAGACATTGGCTGAGATAGGCAGGGGCAGAGTTTGAAAGGCATTTATGACAGAGGCAGCACAGTTTGTAGTTGATTCGCTCTTCAATGGGTAACCAGTGAAGAGAATGGAGGAGAGGAGTTACGTGGTCAGTCTTTCTTTTGTTGAGGATCAGGCGGGCTGCGTTGTTTTGGACCCGTTGAAGAGGGTGGATGTGCGGATGTGTTGTAGCGGAAGTGGATGAATGAACGGCAATGTGTTTGTGTATGTGTGTGTGTGTGTGTGTGTGTGTGCGTGCGTGTGTGTGAAACATTAACCGTGTCCCTATGAGCGCCTCGTTCGCTGCGTGTCTCCACAATTGGGATTCCTACCCTAACATTATTCCTCTGTCGCAGTGAAATACTTTGAGGCCTGGCCAAGGTGTGGCGATGTTACAGGTAGAATACACTGAGGCCTGGCCAAGGTGTGGCGATGTTACAGGTAGAGTACACTGAGGCCTGGCCAAGGTGTGGCGATGTTACAGGTAGAATACACTGAGGCCTGGTCCAAGGTGTGGCGATGTTACAGGTAGAATACACTGAGGCCTGGTCAAGGTGTGGCGATGTTACAGGTAGAATACACTGAGACCTGGTCAAGGCGTGGCGATGTTACAGGTAGAATACACTGAGGCCTGGTCAAGGTGTGGCGATGTTACAGGTAGAATACACTGAGGCCTGGTCAAGGTGTGGCGATGTTACAGGTAGAATACACTGAGGCCTGGTCAAGGTGTGTGACGATGTTACAGGTAGAATACACTGAGGCCTGGTCAAGGTGTGACGATGTTACAGGTAGAATACACTGAGGCATGGTCAAGGTGTGGCGATGTTACAGGTAAAATATACTGAGCGCCATTTAACGGCCAGCATCTTCGACAAACCCCCAACATCCTCGGACCTTCGCATCAAAATAATGAATGTAACTTAATAATAATAATAATAATAATAATAATAATAATAATAATAATAATAATAATAATAATAATATAATAATAATAATAATAATAGGCAATTTATACAGCGCTTTCCAAAATCACAAAGCGCTTTACACAAACAAATGTAAACACAACATGCGTACATTGGTCAATAACACGCAACCACATATACATCCCAACACCAAAAATAGGGGTTCGATAAATTAGAGTACAGCCTCAGCGTCCCCTGCGTGGGATGTCTTTATTGTAAAGTGACTGGCTGGTGGAGAGCTTTCAGTTTTACCACTGGGTTGTTTCAGCAGATCTTTTATGCGGATCAGGGGTTGTCCGGTCCTGATTTGGCTCGGAAGAGTCCGCTGGACCTAAAGCAATAATGATGTAATGTAATGTAATGTTATGTTATATAGTATCATATTGTATTGAATTGTGTTGTATTATAGTGCATTTTCATTATATTGTATAGTATCATATTGTATTGAGTTGCTTAAAATTGTATTGTATTGTATTGTATTGTATTGTATTGTATTTGCGTAACGAACCATGGTCTTTAGCCCCAATATTTACGAAATTGTTGCAGTGAAAAGACGCCAAGTGTAAAGGAGGCAGGCACAACAGGCACAGGGAAGACAGCACTCATACGATAAAGGGTGTAGTTTATCAGTCTTTACTTCTTTGCACACTTCCTCACATCTCGCATGACAATGAGATGATAACGTTGAAGAAATCAAATTGTACACATTGGTGGAGTAGGTAATCATGTAGGGAGAGATGAAGCGAGGGGGTGCGTCTGTTTGGTACAGCTACTCACAAATATTACACAGCGCTAAAAAAAAAATGTATGCCTCTAAAACTATTATGATCGTGATCTTTAAATAAAATGTTATTGCCAATCTAGTTTAGAAATTCTTTCAAAAGTTCATAATTATAATTAGGGGAGATTTGATGTACATGATGAAAATCTCAGTACCGCAGGGGTTTTTTTTAACAAAAAGTTGCCTAAAGTGAAGAAGAAGAAGAAGAAGAAGAAGAAGAAGAAGAAGAAGAAGATTTAGTTGGCGAGTCAAGGCTGGTGTCCATATGTTCAGAATAAAAGTAGTCGATTCACACTCAAGAACGTGGTCGTCATTGCTGAGCTTGCTCTGCGCGTGACAGCCTCACACTCGCTTCAGGGGAAATAACTCTCTCTCTCTCTCTCTCTCTCTCTCTCTCTCTCTCTCTCTCTCTCTCTCTCTCTCTCTCTCTCTCTCTCTCTCTCTCACTTAAAAAAAATCTGTGATCCTGCTTTTGTGATTGTATGATTTGTCAAGCATTGCTGATCAAGGGATTGAGGGGATTGTAGCGAACATTTTATCAGATCATCCACTTCTGCCAGTGGATTGATATTTTAGGTGTTTAGGTAATTACCGTGTTAGTTGTTTGATCGTTTTTACATTGCGCTTTTCCAGCTCAAGAGCTGCTCAAGGCGCTGACCGATACAAGATCTAACTCCAGCCGCCCGAGGTTGACCCCTTGAAACACCCACATCTTGCCCATGTGTGCTCATCCCATGTGTAGATCATTTGAACTGTTGCCCTCAGGTCGGAGGTTTAGAACCCCGGCCTGGAAAAGAAACTTGTATGGCCACTCTTATGTACCAAGTGCAATCCGCATCTTAAATTTAAGCAAACTGTAATACCCCCAGTTACCTACAATGGCTACATTTTTCTTCTGTGTACTGTGATGATGGAATGTAATATGATGTGAGTTGTGCAATGAAGTCAGCTATTTGTCATGCGTATGGTTGTCTTAATTAATGTTTTATATAACAAAAACTGTTAATATTTTTTTTTAGTTTTTAATCCTTCTGTCTTAGTCTTTGTGCTACTAAAGACAAATTTCCATGTTATTGTATTTTAACTATGGACAATAAAGATTCGTATTCGTATCTTGTCTGTGCATGCACGCATTGTATCGCACGGAATTTAAAGATCCTGACGCTCATGTCCCTGACGTAAGACGGGTGAGTGCCGGCTACACAAATACACCCAGTGAGCACTAGGTCCCTTCTCTCTCATCCCCGGTCGTCCAGGATGGTGCTCAGTGGTTGCGCGGCAGACGAGGCGCCCAAAGGCTGCAAGTGGGCGCCTAGGGCGGCTTGAGTTAGATCCTGTATCGACCAGCGCCTTGAGCAGCTCTTGAGCTGGAAGTGCGCTTTAAAAGAACATTGACTAACGTCTTAACGAAGGACTGTCTTCTATTAAGTGTATGGAAATAGCGGATTGCTTGTTGCTGTCGTGTCTTCTATTAAGTGTATGGAAATAGCGGATTGCTTGTTGCTGTCGTGTCTTCTATTAAGTGTATGGAAATAGCGGATTGCTTGTTGCTGTCGTGTCTTCTATTAAGTGTATGGAAACAGCGGATTGCTTGTTGCTGTCGTGTCTTCTATTAAGTGTATGGAAATAGCGGATTGCTTGTTGCTGTCGCGTCTTCTATTAAGTGTATGGAAATAGCGGATTGCTTGTTGCTGTCGTGTCTTCTATTAAGTGTATGGAAACAGCGGATTGCTTGTTGCTGTCGTGTCTTCTATTAAGTGTATGGAAACAGCGGATTGCTTGTTGCTGTCGTGTCTTCTATTAAGTGTATGGAAACAGCGGATTGCTTGTTGCTGTCGTGTCTTCTATTAAGTGTATGGAAACAGCGGATTGCTTGTTGCTGTCGTGTCTTCTATTAAGTGTATGGAAACAGCGGATTGCTTGTTGCTGTCGTGTCTTCTATTAAGTGTATGGAAACAGCGGATTGCTTGTTGCTGTCGTGTCTTCTATTAAGTGTATGGAAATCGGATTGCTTGTTGCTGTCGTGTCTTCTATTAAGTGTATGGAAACAGCGGATTGCTTGTTGCTGTCGTGTCTTCTATTAAGTGTATGGAAACAGCGGATTGCTTGTTGCTGTCGTGTCTTCTATTAAGTGTATGGAAATAGCGGATTGCTTGTTGCTGTCGCGTCTTCTATTACGTGTATGGAAACAGCGGATTGCTTGTTGCTGTCGTGTCTTCTATTAAGTGTATTTAAACAGCGGATTGCTAGTTGCTGTCGTGTCTTCTATTAAGTGTATGGAAACAGCGGATTGCTTGTTGCTGTCGTGTCTTCTATTAAGTGTATGGAAACAGCGGATTGCTTGTTGCTGTCGTGTCTTCTATTAAGTGTATGGAAATAGCGGATTGCTTGTTGCTGTCGTGTCTTCTATTAAGTGTATGGAAATAGCGGATTGCTTGTTGCTGTCGTGTCTTCTATTAAGTGTATGGAAATAGCGGATTGCTTGTTGCTGTCGTGTCTTCTATTAAGTGTATGGAAATAGCGGATTGCTTGTTGCTGTCGTGTCTTCTATTAAGTGTATGGAAATAGCGGATTGCTTGTTGCTGTCGTGTCTTCTATTAAGTGTATGGAAATAGCGGATTGCTTGTTGCTGTCGTGTCTTATGCAATGATTGTCTGTGGCAAAGATGTTGATAGCATTGGACTCCAGACCTCCATCGGGAATTTAGGTATTGTTGAGCTGAGACGGCAGGAGATGACTTAAATATAACTATTAACTTTTAAAACAAAAGCA
This sequence comes from Oncomelania hupensis, assembly GCA_036898135.1. Taxonomy (NCBI): domain Eukaryota; kingdom Metazoa; phylum Mollusca; class Gastropoda; order Littorinimorpha; family Pomatiopsidae; genus Oncomelania; species Oncomelania hupensis. The sequence goes on from CM072520.1 coordinate 1,006,261, forward strand.
ACATCTGATAACTGCTGTGGACTTGGTGCAGTGTTATTCTATCATTTAGGGATGTAAAGCAATTCTTTGTCGTTTACAATGTCACCCCAGGGTTGTTAATAACAAACCTTATCAGATGGCTGGTTTGGAAAATAAACCGTGTGTCTCTTGTGACTCCCTAATGCCCCAACGGTCAAATGACTGAAGTGGAAACCTTTAAGTACATGTGGGATAATAGTAGAAGATCCTCTGGACCTGTCTTACAGATGAGTCTTAATGAGTTGTGATGAGATTGAAATCAGTGCAGTCCTATGAACATCGTCAAAACGAAGCTGATATCGATGACGATGACGATGATGATGATGATGATGATGATGATGATGATGATGATGACGATGATGATGATGATGATAGTGATGATGATGATGATGATGATGATGATGATGATGATGATGATGATGATGATGATGATGACGATGATGATGATGATGATGATGATGATGATGATGACGATGATGATGATGATGATGATGATGATGATGATGATGATGATGATGATGATGATGATGATGATGATGATGATGACAGCTGGTAGCTCGCCAATAACACTCCATATCTTCCGCGGTTGTGGTCACCATCTGACGCACGAGGGGAAAAAACCTGCAAAACACAGTGTGTGGTGGCAATATTTGGGTTGTAGTGAAGAGGAGCATATATATAGGTAGCCCGTCTCTAGGCACAGCGGGGTTGTTATACAACTTCCACAACTTGCAAAGGACTGTTTAATTTCCAAAGTTGGCAGAGAGAGGAGAGAGAGGGAGAGAGAGAGAGAGAGAGAGAGAGAGAGAGGGAGAGAGAGAATAGGATGGGAATGTGGGGGTGGAGGGCGGGTGAGGATGGGGTGGGGACAGTTTGGGTTAAAGAGCTAGCAAAGCGGACAACAAGCCTAGAACGTACAACGGGGCGCCGTGAAACACATACCTTAAGAAGTGTTTGTCCTCTTGGTGCTATAATGTCAATGTGGTCTTGGTGCTGTAATGTCAATGTCGTCTTGGTGCTATAATGTCAATGTGGTCTTGGTGCTGTAATGTCAATGTCCTCTTGGTGCTATAATGTTAATGTGGTCTTGGTGCTGTAATGGCAATGTCGTCTTGGTGCTATAATGTTAATGTGGTCTTGGTGCTGTAATGTCAATGTCGTCTTGGTGCTATAATGTTAATGTGGTCTTGGTGCTGTAATGGCAATGTCGTCTTGGTGCTATAATGTTAATGTGGTCTTGGTGCTGTAATGGCAATGTCGTCTTGGTGCTATAATGTCAATGTCCTCTTGGTGCTGTAATGTCAATGTGGTCTTGGTGCTGTAATGTCAATATGTTCATTATTTGTTAATTAGGTCTAAGACATGTTATAAGACTGGACTTTGGAACCTAAACCTGTGTCCTATTAAATCGTTCAATGTTCTCTCTCTTTTTGATGCTAACCCTAACACAAACCACAACTCTAACCATAACCCTAACCCTTAACCCAAAAATAACCCATCCCCCTCTACCGTGGGGGTACCGGGGGTTTCTGTATAAATAGTACCCAACTTACTCTGTTCTATCAATCTACTATTATTATCTTCTTCCTCGCTAGACTAGTCATCTACTTTTTTTTCTTGAAAACTCTTCTGGGACAAAACTCCTAATTTGTTTGTGAGGTCTGTTGTATCAGCTTGGGAATATTGGACACTTTCTGCAAATGTTTACTAGAGCTTCCTATGATATTATTATTTAGCAATTTTATATGTATGTGTTTTGTTGTTATTGTATAATGATGTTTATATTCTATTTTGTTTTTGTAAATGGGAGTTCGATAAATTAGAGTACAGCCTCAGCGTCCCCTGCGTGGGATGCCTTTATTGTACAGGACCGGCTGGTGGAGTGCCTTCAGTGTTACCGCTGGGGTTGTTTCATCAGATCTTTTATGCGGATCAGGAGTGAGTTCTCTTTCAGCGAAGTTGTGGTCTTGATTTTGTGGTCCTGATTCGACTGTTTACAGTCCGCTGGACCCTGTAAGCAATGAATAACTAACTAACTAACCCAACCATAAGGCAAATACAACCCTAACCGTAACGAACACTGTTTTGACGTCAAAATAACGGGGCCGTCAAAAGAAAGTAGGTAGAGTATAAATGCACACACAGAGTTAAACAAAAGAGAGTTTGTGTGTGCGTGTTTGTGTATGCGTGTTTGTGTATGCGTGTTTGTGTG
>CM072520.1:1008990-1013990 GCA_036898135.1 Oncomelania hupensis
GCGATTAAGTTCGCGGGGTTTTCTTTTGCACTGACGTCCAGTCAAGCCCTGTATAGATAATAATAATAGAGCGTGAGCAAGGACGAACTGTTTGCACTGATGCTCGGTCAAGCGTGGTGTATTAAAGCATTAATAATTCCAGTCGACTTCTGCTGTGTGCTCTGCCACGGGCCCTGCACTGCTGGTATTATTTCTGCCAGCTCGCCTTTCCCTTATCCCAAAACCTTGAGGGCACCACGCTAGTCTAGAGGGGGAGTATATTACACGTAGGCATGCAATCCTTGTAGGAGGAAACTATTCCGCAAACATTGCTCTTTGTGCTGCCCCTCTGATTGATTGATTGATTTATTGTTGCTTTATGTCCAGCGGACTCTTCCGAGCCAAATCAGGACCGTGCTGCCCCTCTAGCCCTGGAACGCCTCAACGGATTTATTGTACAATTTAATCACTTTTGTCTTTTTTGTAAATTTTTTTTTTAGCTTGTTCTCTTTTTTTTATTTTAAACTTTGCTTTTTATTGTTTAGGATATGCGCTTCTAAGGTCATTTATTGGGGAATCGCGCAATTTAAGATTATTATATTATTATTATTATTATTATTATTATATTATTATATTATTATTATTATTATTATTACTATATTAGCCATCCGATGGTATGGCCATGTCACCAGATCATCAGGCCTTGCAAAAACTATTCTGCAAGGCACAGTGCAAGGAGGTAGAAGAAGAGGGAGACCGAAAAAGAGTGGGAAGGACAACATTCGAGAATGGACTGGTTTGAAACTGAGCGAAGCCATCAGGGCTGCTGAGGACAGAGAAAGATGGAGTATGCTGGTTAAACGATCATCTGTGGTGTCCTACGACCTCCGGGTTACGGGACAGGATAGGATAGGATAGGATAGGATAGGATAGGATAGGATTATTATTATTATTATTATTATTATTATTATTATTATTATTATTATTATTATTATTATTATTATTATTATTTAATCTACCATGCAAACGGCTTTCTGTCTGCCCGCCACCTGACACAAACTCTTCAACTCTTCATTCCTCTTTCTTTTCACACTAACACCGCTCCAAACCCATCGCCCATGTCAGAAAACTCCGTCCTGCGCTCACACACAACACACACACACACACACACACACACTCCTCTCTCTCTCTTTCTTCCCTCTCTCTCCACACAAACACACAAGAACACACACACTCTCCGTCTCCTTCTCTCCACACACACACACACACGCCAATTAAAAAAAAGAAATCACCCTTGTGGGACCCCCAACCCCTCCCCCACAACACTGGTCCTATCTTCTCCAGGAGCCATGAATCCACGTTGTAAGTGGCTTAAGTGTGGGCAAGGAATGGTTCCAGCCACAGATTACAGGCAGGGCTTGTCCTGATTGTGGCTTTTTAAGCACAAGACGTCCTTGTCATAGCCCTCCAATTGCCTCCTGCCCGCACTCCCCCCCCCCTCGTTAGTGCACCACTTCCCTCCCCCCTCTTCTCCTCCCTCGCTGTATATTTCCCTCTCTCCACCCAAACGCCTCTGCACACTTCACTACAAAGTCATTGCCCCCTTTCACTACCCTTACCTTTTGTCATCCACACTCAAACCCCCCCCCCCCCCTCGCCCCATGGTCTCAAGTATAGAATGACTTTCGCCTTCTGTAAACCCCTCCTTGCCACTATGTACCATGCTCCTGCATTCCAGCCCAATATATATATAAAGGTTAATGCGTTCCCCTAACCCTTTAAATGGTTGAGAAGATAGGCCTCAGCGACCTCTCTTTTCTGTGGGCCAGCTTAATGACGGCAGCGCCCATCTCCTTCCCCTTCCTATCTTACCTTTCCCCGGTTCATAACTAAACCAGGTATCCATCCCCAGCTGTGTGGACTGGGGCGTGTTGTGCGCATGCTTAATTGTGTGTGTGTGTGTGGTTTTGGTGGTTGCCTCCGATGTACGGTCACCCATCCAAGCACTGACCACGTTGGACGTTGTTTCTCCAAACATGTGTAGCGTGTGTCTTAACCGCTGCACCATTGTGCCCAATGTAAAACATATATTTTGTAGGGATGTGATCTCCCGTACACAACCTCACATATATTTCGTATCCTGATGCAGCCCCTCACCCCCTCATCCCCATTCCAACACGACTTCCCTCGTTACAAACTCTCCACTTTTCATTGTCCACAGCGCTCTTCTCACCATTATCTCCCCCAAAGCACAGCCCAGTAAATAACAATCAGTCTCGCCTTTCAAAGCACAGTTATATGCCCAATCAAAGTTCTCTCTTTCGAGAGAGAGGCTCACTGAGACTAACACTCTTTAATCGTCTATGAAGAGTACATAGAAATTCCATATCTGGTTATGCGTTTCCAATGCCCAGTGGCAAGAGAGAGAGGTGTGGGGGGGTGTGAGAAAAAAAGAGAGAGTGGGAGGGGGTGGGAGGGGAGGGAAAAAGTCTCAGTCGATGTGTGCGCGCCAAGAAGACGGTGTCTTGTGAAGAAATCCATACTAATGGCCAGTTGCACTGTTAGATCTTTTTTGCAACACGCCCCTGTCATAACTCTGTCTTTACTGCACCCCAACCCTTCTCCCTCTCCATTCTACTCACACCACACACACACACCCTCTACATCATCCTACAGCACCTTAACCCATCCACACAACTCCGTCAGACAAAAAAGGACTTTGAAGTCCCAGTCAGACCTACCCATTCTCATAAGCGTTACCGGCCCGGTCACAGGCTGCACGAAATTGTTTAACAAGCTTACGATAAAATCTCATATCAACCCATTGTAGATTCAGAGGATAGAACATGTTCTAATTCCTGCGATGAAATCATAAGTTCGGACCAATCAGCTGTGTGTCCTTGACATTGCGACGAAGAAATGGCCGCACCCATCGTCTCTGTGGTCTCCTCTGTCGAATTTCTTCATCTGCTACTAAAACAGCTAAATATGGCAAACAACTTCTATCTCACTATCCTCCGAACTGCTCGAACTGGAACTCGAACTGTTGGCCATAGCTTCCGCACCATGTACGTAGCAACAAGGGAGATTAATTAATTAGGGAGAGGAGGAACAACGAAGCTTAACGTCCTATTGCATCAGCGTTAAGGACGATCACCACGTCGCCACCCTGACAACAATGATTATCATCATCATATCAAAGACTAGTTGTTGTTGTTTGTTGTTGTTGTTGTTAACTAGCTGTTGTTTGTAGATTATAGTCACACGACACTTTCGCATATAGGTGACTACTGGACCGATTTATACTGACACCAGCGGGCCAGTTGTTGGTAAAGGGGAAAATAATATGATCACACGTTGACCAATCCGGGATTCGAACCAGCGACCTTTCGGTTACTAGCAAGACGCTCTTACCAACTGAGCTACCCGGCCCCTCTTGTTAACTAGTTTAGTTTAGTTTAGTTTTATAGATTAACGTCCCCGGACACATAAGCGTATAGGGGACGAATATATTGTTAACTAGCACTATAGGAACAAGGAAAGAGCCTATGAGCGAGCCGCAACGAAAACTAACTTCCGCCTCTGTTGTATGGATTTGGTTTTACCGTGTGACCGGTTGCTTCGTGCGTACCGTCTCGAGATTAAATCGCATGGAACAATTTGTATGATTTAATCGGTAGGTTTGACTGGGCCTTTGGTCTCTTGCGAAGAACTTCAGACGACGGCAAAGGGAGAAAAAAACATACAGTTTAGCTGACCATGATATGGCCTGCGTACTCCCTCTACAGAGAAAGACCTACAGCTCAGATTCTCAGCTACACTTTGTGAGATCATAACCTAAGAGTAGTTTGTTATAATTGTCAGCCGGCACTTTGATGCTTCAGGGTCCATACACAATTGTTTATTTATGTAAAGAATACTTTGGCTTTGCAGTAATCATTTAAATTAAATATCTTAATTAAGACGAACATGCTGCAATAGATAAAAACACGCACACACAAACACGCACACACAAACACGCACACACAAACACGCATACACAAACACGCATACACAAACACGCACACACAAACTCTCTTTTGTTTAACTCAGTGTGTGTGCATTAACACTCTACCTACGTTCTTTTGACGGCCCCGTTATTTTGACGTCAAAACAGTGTTCGTTACGGTTAGGGTTGTATTTGCCTTATGGTTGGGTTAGTTAGTTATTCATTGCTTACAGGGTCCAGCGGACTGTAAACAGCCGAATCAGGACCACAAAATCAAGACCACAACTTCGCTGAAAGGGAACTCACTCCTGATCCGCATAAAAGATCTGATGAAACAACCCCAGCGGTAACACTGAAGGCACTCCACCAGCCGGTCCTGTACAATAAAGGCATCCCACGCAGGAGACGCTGAGGTTGTACTCTAATTTATCGAACTCCCATTTACAAAAACAAAATAGAATATAAACATCATTATACAATAACAACAAAACACATACATATACAATTGCTAAATAATAATATCATAGGAAGCTATAGTAAACATTTGGCAGAAAGTGTCCAACATTCCCAAGCTGATACAACAGACCTCACAAACAAATTAGGAGTTTTGTCCCAGAAGAGTTTTAAAGAAAAAAAAAGTAGATGACTAGTCTAGCGAGGAAGAAGATAATATAGTAGATTGATAGAACAGGGTAAGTTGGGTACTATTTATACAGAAACCCCCGGTACCCCAACGGTAGAGGGGGATGGGTTATTTTTGGGTTAAGGGTTAGGGTTATGGTTAGAGTTGTGGTTTGTGTTAGGGTTAGCATCAAAAAGAGAGAGAACATTGAACGGTTTAATAGGACACAGGTTTAGGTTCCAAAGTCCAGTCTTATATCATGTCTTAGACCTAATTAACAAATAATGAACAAATAACAATTATAACAAGTCACAATATGCAAAATATCAAATACAATCAACATTAATAAAATAACGCAGCATCAATTCAAATCTTCTATTTAGACGTACTCTTACAGGAATTACGTACGCT